>JAODJU010000035.1:4753637-4778783 GCA_026776725.1 Gnathonemus echidnorhynchus
CAGAGTAGTGAATTAATTGGTTGAAACAAAATCCTGGTTTGGATTTTTACTTTCTGGACCTGAAATGTCCACCTCTGTGTGTATATATATATATATATATATATATCCTTTAAAAACATTTTAAAACTTGGCAAGAAAGACTACCAACCTGAAATACCATGCATATGAAATCTGTACTTGGATGTTGTTTTAAATATACCTTAAATGTCACACACACACAATTTACACGTATCAGGATGTAGGATTTCTTGCTTAGTCAGATAACTTAAGACACCCCAGTTTAAACGACCTTTATCTTCGTTCACTCACATTTACCATACTCCCTTAAATCCGACAAGTTATCCGGCTAAGCAAGAAAGCTAGCTTTGTGATACAGGCCCCAGACGAGTTTCTTACCAGGAAAGCCTCTCCACCCTGCCACTGTCTGATTCACGTGGACGGACGGGGGCCACTGCAGAGCTCCAGCAGCGTGTCTGGACACCTCGGCGCCGTTCTCCAAATGAAAGGGCAACGTGGTCAGAATAGGGATGTTATAATACGGATGCCACATGGTCTGGAAAAGTAAGGAGTCACACACAATATTACGCACAACTATATATTTCGGTTAACTTTATAGCTACAATGTTTCTCAGTGCAAGATGAAATGCTGAAGGTTACAAACAGCCATAATCCGTCGTAGAAATGAATCCGCGCAGCTTCACGGGCCCTCTGATCAACAGGTGGAAGAGCTTCGCGGTTTAATAGGCGCGATCCTGAACGAAGTTATAGCGCCAACGTGCCACGCAACCACGTAATTTGACGCCAGCCCTACGGTGGCGCTGTACAGCAAAGCTGCTCTTAAAATGGTATGGATGTTATAAATAATACGGATTTTACTAAGACTAACTGTGCATTAGGCTACTTACAATACGCAAGGCTGTGTTATTATTGGTAACAAAAACTTAAATAAGATATGAAAAAAAAATCAACTAAACAGGAACTATAAATATTGCTTCGGAAACTGAACTGAAATAAAATGAAAACAAATGTCAAATACTTCCCGTTGCCGGTTTTACTGCATATTATTGGGTGTGTTCGACTTAAGCTTAGGTCTGTCTACAGCTGACGTGACATGGGGCGAGATCTGCCGATGTTCTGTCGAGTTGAGCTACTTTGTCGAGTTAGGCTACCGTAGTGCTAATCGATAGCCCTTACCCGCCCCCCGCCCCCAAAAAAAACAAACCCTAAAACCCTTACCCTAATCCTAAACCCTAAAATCTAACCCCAATCCCAAAACGGTGGAACTGCACATGCGCAGAAATGCTCGATAGCACATCTAGATAGGTAGGTCAACTTGTCAGAACACGGGCGGCTGCAGGGGTGGAGTATAAACTGACTGCAGCCAAGTCGGACAACTTCTACTCCTCGTAGTGTGCGAGACCTGACTGCAATGGCAGCACTGCCAGAAGGGTGTAGATAAAACTAGCCAAATATCACCTGCATGCACATTACTTCTTTTACAATCTGAACATAATGATGCCGTATATTTTAGGGCAGGCGTCCCCAACTACTTTTTCTCCAAAGGTGAAGTTCCATCAGCAACACAAAGCCACGGTCCACTGCCTCAGTAAAAAACTGCCGGCCGTGGGCATCCCACAACTACAATTTGCCTACCGGGGGAGATGACGGCGCGGTCTGGAATCCGGGGGTGACCACTGTTTTAAGGCAACATTAATTATTATGCGACAATAGGAATGATCATACGTGAAAACCTTTTTATATGCTCCTGATCTGTTAAATTTAGTAGAATTTTAGATAGTTAGCATTGTTATTCAACATCGGACCTACAATGATGCTATATCAATTTCCTTCGGGTGGTGGCGCAATTGCTCTGCTGCTGTGCAGACTGCACATTCACCTCCCGTAGTTCAATCATTTGCGGTTTATGTAATTGATAACTTTAAATTACTCTTACGGACTGACATCCTATTCAAGGTGACTGGAACTTACCCAGTGGACTACATGGCCAGTTATGAAAAACAAGTGAAAATGTAACAATACAGATTAATGTGTACTGATATGTCCACATTTTTATACACATTGTCTGTACTGATAGGAACTTCCTGCAGTGTACAGATTTTGACTTTTATTGAAAAACGTTTACAGCTTTTTCTTATTCAACATGTAACATATTCAGTATCTTAACAAAACCAGAAACCTTGTCATCTGTATAAGCTAATCCAGTTTTCCATACCTTTTTTTAATGTGACAAAACAAGAAAATAAGATACAGATAGTACTAAAATCAACAGTTGTGACTTATAGGCTAACATTAAATAAATGCAAAAGATTAATCCTTAAACACTAATCCTAAACTCTGGCTTTAAGAACAATATTATAATTAACAATACACCAAAATACAATAAGCATTAAAATGCTTTGTATTTTAATTTCCATTTATGTTATTGGCATCTTCTTTTTGGAACCTGAAAGGACAAAAATATTTTTGACTACAGTGATATAGAGACATGCTCCCTAGGAAATGTCTGTTCTTAATAAAATATAAGTATGTTACTAAATAGCAAACAGGCAGTTAGTAGGAGAACAATATGAATGCTGGGAATACTGCATAGTGATAGACTGACCAAAGGGATATTACACTACACATATGTACAGTGTACGGTTCTAAGTCAAACTGAGTGCTGAAAATTAACCTCTCTTTGATGGGCAGAGGAGGGTGCTTTAGAAGAGCTGATGTCATCTCCACGACAGCCTTTAACGGTAGGCCACTGAGGAAGCCCTGCTGATTCGCTTGTAGCTCCAGTAGGCTGTCCACGATTTTTTGCCGGCTCAATTCAGGGTGTCGCTCTGAAAGTTTGGCCATTATGGTGTCGAAGCTGCTCGTGGTGGTGCGGTGCTGATGCGTGAGTGTTTCTGGAGACGTGGCTGATTCCTTGATATTCATCAGCTTCTCCACACCACACTGGACATGCTGTGAATGACATATGACAGCCATACAACAGCCTTTACACCAGCGTTACCCCAGCCTATTCAGCAACCTTTACACCAGCGTTACACCCACCTATCGAGCAGTCATACAGCAACCTTTACACCGTTACCCCAGCCTATCCAGCAACCTTTACACCAGTGTTACACCCACCTATCCAGTAATCATACAGCAGCCTTTACACTAGCATTACACCAGTCTGTCCAGCAGCATTTACACCAGCGTTACACCCACCTATCCAGCAGTCATCCAGCAGCCCTTACACCAGCGTTACACCCGCCTATCCAGCAGCCATACAGCAGCCCTTACACCAGTGTTACACCAGTCTACACAGCATCTGTACACCAGCCCATGCAGCAGCCTTTTGGGCAAATGTTACAGACTTTCTGTCAGCCATTGCTCCAGCTTTTACACCAATTTGCACCAGACTTTACACCAACTGTATACCAGAGGTCTACTGAAAGTCTGCAATCCTGAAAGGTTATGCAAATGTCCCATCCAAAGCACAGATGGAATCCAATCAGAAGGAAGGAGCTTGTTCTGTTTTCATTAAACATATGGAGATGATCCAGGAAAGACTGAAGACCAGTTACAGAAGGGATTTACCCACCTTGGTGATAGGTACTCTATCCTTTGAGGCTTTGATATTCTGGCAGGAATGTGACTTGGAGAACTGCCCCTTGTGGACTGATGCAGCTGAGAGCATTGTGCCTAGATGCTCCACCTTGACTGAGCACCCCTGGATGGTGTGACCATTCAGGTCCTTGATCGCTCTGTCGGCACTCCTGAGACAAGCAACTGTCACAACGGCCGCCCTAGGCAAGGTCCAGAACAGATTAATACTCATGCACAGGACCATCCACCACTTCTCTGACGATATTTTACTGCTTATCAGGAGAAATGCTTTCATGAACTCAAGATGAAAGTGACCAAAAAATGCAGACAGATGCATGGCAACTTTGAGATTTCCTATGTCTGCAGAGCTCTGAGGAACAAGCCATATATGTTCTGCCCTATGGCTACAACTGAAGGTCAATTTTCACTTTGAAAACAAATGGGTGTCGGTGAACATAGAAAGTAGGGCTGCTGGATTGTGGCAAATTTTTAATTATTTTGGTCAATACTGAAATTACGATTAGTTAACACAACTCTAAATATCATTCATGTATTGAATTCTTTAAAAAGAATAATAATTGTTTTATCTCGATTATTTTGTTTTGATAATCATTGGAAGCCAAAATTGTAAGTGAAATTAAAATTTCCCAGCCTGCAAGCTTGTGATGCTTTAAAAAAAGGCTAAACCCACAATTCCTGTTGAACAGGGCTTTTCACACTTTAGTGGTGGGGGGTCCCTAGCTCTGGTCTGTTTTGGTGGCCTCAGATGTATGAGAGGTTGCAAACCCCAGCTATAGAACAGTTAGCCTATAGAACGACTGTACCTCAGTTTGCTCCTGAACGGTGTCATCTGGACATTAGATACCTGATACTTTCTAAACCAGACTGTCACGTCCTCCTGCAGAGAATATGAAATATTCACTGTGATGCTGCTACCTCAAGCTTAGATGGGTCACTCCTGGCTCCTACATGCACCTAGAAGGATCATCCCTACATTACCTCAGTCACATTAGTAGGGAGTCCCGAGACATACAGGAGGACATCTTCATCAGTTTCCATCTTATCACAACATCCTGGAAGTGAATACGGGGGCAAATTAAAAGCTCTTTAATCACATTTACAGTGTGGTCAGAGATGCCACTGTGGCATTTTACCCATCGTATCTTCTTCGGGGATCTTAAGATCACCGTCATCCACTTTTTGGTGAGCCTCCATCCTGATGCTTTCAAAGTCCTCTTCTGCATCGTACCAGGCCTCACTTGTGTTGCCCTCTGCACAAAACCAGCCAACTTACAGACCCATTCGAGAACAAATATCCCCAGCAGAAGCTGTTTACTCTACTGCAACTCAGTATTGCCATAATAATATGCTACTTAGAAAAAGACTTCCTTTTTACGTTAAATATGAGCATGATCCAGTTGCAAACCTTCTTACCTAGAGGGGGTCCATGTGTGACCCCACCCTGCACAGTGCATGCAGTCGACCCTTCACACTGGTTATTACCTGGCTCTGTATTTATCTCCGCTGGCTTTTCCTTTGGATTTTCCTGCTAGATGCAAAACAAGCAAAAACAATCAGACTGTCAAAGTGTTCTTCCGCAGGAGAATAATGCGTCATACCTGCAGGGCTGGAGTGTCCCTTCTGCCTGTGCAGGAATCACTGTGTGCAGTCAGCTGGGAATTCCGCGACTGAACGCTGCTGCAGAGAGCAAAGGACTGCATTAGGGAGGTCAGACGGGGCTGGATTCCAGAGTAAGTATTGTGCTGTGCAGAAAGCTGGCAAGGAAACAGCGCAAGTCTCTCAAACTGAGGCGGAGGTGACCTTCACATCACAGAGAGCAAAGAGTGCAAGATGTCCATACCCCTGTCTGTCTTCTAACACAATCTTGGCTATCTAGAAAAATAAGACATAAGCAGAGCAGAGAATCACAATACACTCCCCAGAAATGAGGTTTAAGTCACAGGATATGTGTTCTTGGAATGACGCTTTGTTCACAAGTCAGCAAACATAAATGACGTATCTACAAAAACCCAGGAAATGTCTCTCTTGGTGAAGAGACAGGGTTGACCGGTCGAGAAGCATTCATTTTGTTCTGAAGTGTGATGTGTTCATGTTCTCCCCGTGTTGCTCTCCTGTTATGCTGGACTGTTCATGTTCTCCCTGTTTTGCTCAGAATTCCTCTGACTACCATGGTTTCCTCCCTCAGTCCAAAAACATGCAATTAGGTGAACTGGTATTTCTAAACATACTCAGTGATTCTGTGTTTGTGTCTGTGTGTGTCTCTGACCAGTCTATCCAAGCTGTTCCCCTTGTTCCCTCTGCTGCCTGGGATACCTACAGGACAAGCAGTTGGAAGATGGATGGATGGATGGATGGATAGGAAATATTGTAATATTCCACTTAAAGGTTTTTAAGGCTGTTCCATACTTGTTGTGATATGATATTAGAGGAAGATTAAGTAGCAACAGATTTCTGAGCCTGGAGCTACCGCTCACCTCTGCTGGGATGTAGCGCCCACTAGAGGCGATCCTCCGGCAGTCCACAGACAGGGGGCGGAGCTGGTCCAGAGGCACGCCAGAAAGGACCTTCCTCCTCATTTCTTGGTAGTCATTTTCTAGGTTCTGGAGAACTTGCATCAAGCTCTCTGGGATTTCTCTTTTCCTAAAAGGGTTACACATTTCAGATTCAAGTCAGATTTAGTTAAATGACAGCAAGCCACCACATCCCCATTGCACCTGCAAGCTGAACCTCACCCCAGCAGGAGGAGGCTGCCTTCAGGCGAAGTGCAATAGCGCCTCCAGCAGTGCTGCTGGCACATTGCATGCTGTAGAGCCAAGAGACGCAGCTCAGCATGCAGTGTCCCCTGGGCAGCGCCACGGCACAGGCTACGCTCATCCCAAGCAGGGCTTTAAGAGAGGAGAACATTCAGAAGCCATATTAAGTGGTTCCACAGCTACATGCTGGAGGCAGCTGTGTTTCTCACAAAAATAAAACGATTCCATAATGAAAAACTTTCACTCATTTAGCCTATGCCCTTCAGTCAGGGTCAAACACTCACAGGACACTCACATACTCACAGCACTTCACATCTAAACATGATCTAGACCGAGGAGGAAAACGGGACTACCCAGGGAAATTCCATAGGAATACAAAAAAGAAACATGTTCATAAAAATTGAGCTTTAACCCAAAACCCTAGACATGGCTGCAGACTCACTGAGTCTGTACATCACCTCACTCAATGAGTCACTCAATGATCTGAACAAAGCTGCCAAATGACTGCTAATTCACAAATGTTGAATAAATCCAGATTACCTTGCTAAATTCTCTTTCAGTTGCTTCAGTTCTGCTTGTGCCAGTCTTAATTTGTTAAATTCCTGCAGAAAAAAGACAATTGCTCTTTGTATTATTTAAAAATTATTTAAATCAAACACAAAGTTGTATCCTATTCCCACAGAGGAGCTCTCCCCGCACACATAACATTCTGCAGCAAAAATCAGATATACGTAGCCCCCAATCAGATATACGTAGCCCCCAATCAGATATACGTAGCCCCCAACTGAGGTCCTGTTAAAGCACAATCCTTTTTGAATGGCTGATTATGCACTGCCAAGGTTACATATAATAGCTGGGATCTGCCACCTGGTCTCTCCAGCACACCTGTTAGGACCCTGCAGGTCCTTTAAGAGCATCCTTTCAGTGAGGTCTAGTGCTCTCTATTCACATTAATAAGCAAATAAATCAGCTTTGTGGTTTCTACATAATGAGTACAAGTAATTTCCTCAGTTTTTCCAAATGAATTAAATTACCTCTGTGATGTAATCTAGATCTTTCATGTAGACATCAGTGTTTACAAACTTCTCAGCTGTGGGGACTGGCAGCTTCTGGATGTCCTGGTCTCGTTTGGAGCCAAGTAAGAAGGGGTCTGTACTGAGAGCAATATCACACTGTGAATCTTTGGGTTCCGTGCTGGTGGACCTGCTCACCATGAAGCTGACAGTGAAATCCTGACCAGCATCCCCTGAATGCCTCTCTGTGACCCTGGCACACAAAGCCAGACATCGCTCACATGAAATGAGTTCACTGCTGCCCTCCTCTTCCAGTGCAGATAGAAAAGAATCTTCACATATAGATTGGTTGGCTTTTTCTATACATTTCTTACGTAGATCACTCTCCTCTTCAAGTGAGCAGCTCGACTGCTGTAACTTGTCTTGATCTTGCATTAGTGTATGAATGTTGTCTTTACGATCACCCTTTCTGACAAGTCCACATGGATGAAACCTTGTAGCACTCGATCCCTGAAGAGTGGGATCCTGTTCACGTACACTGTGATACTCATAGCTGCTTTGGTGACAACTCCAATCATCTTCTCTATCCAAAAGATCAGTCTTTGTACATAACGCAGAATCATTTTCATCTGAAACACCCACAGGAGTACAAAAACGGCTATTCTCCGCCAATGCAACATCCAACAACTCACTACCTAGTGCCATTACTTGTTCAGACTTGGAATCATGAATTACTAACTGGCTCCCTTTCGTGCAGTCTTTGGATATGCAGTCAAATCCTGTGCTGTTGGAACTGCAAGATTCTGGAAGGCTCTCCAACTCCAGCCCAATTACCTCTGCAGTTTTCTCACGAGACACACTATGGTGCTTCTTAGCGCACACCTCCAGCTCCAAATCAAAGGACAAGTTAGTCTGGACAGCGAAGTCTTTGTAAACTGAGGTACTCTTAATGTGAAACTTCTCATTTTTCTGCTGATGTATCTGGTGAGATCCCAGTGCTCCTTGCTGCAAAGTGGGAGCTTCTGCAACATGAATGCTGCTGCAGGCTGACTCGAAACCATCCTGCAGGTCACTCACATGGTCCTCCAACTGTTCCTCATAGACCTGTCCTCTTCTGAAGTCATCAGGGGCACCAAATTTGTGCCTGTTGGCATTAAAGAGATCCAGCTCCTCCGTACAGGCTACATTATTTAAAAAAAAAAAATCAGTGTTTTAGAAGGTATATTATACATTTTAATGATTGTAATGCAATGTTATTGTACAGTTTGATATTGATTTTGCATCTAGTCTTTGTGTTTTACTCATGTTTATGTTATTTCAGAGTAATTAATATTATTAAAATAACATACCTGACTGGCACATTGTTTTTTGAGGCTTTAAAATAGTTATCTTACAGTGCCGGCATCTCTCTGTATTAATGGGACGGCGGGTCCCACATTTTTGGCAGTAAAACGTATGGTAAAAAGTGGTTTTTGACCTTACAGAGGAAGGAAGAAATATGCATCAGGCATAAAAATGCACATTTCATAAAAAATTCAATTAAAACGTAAAATTATGATTAGATTATATATGATGTTCGAAATGTACTTGTTACTCCTTGAGGTCATCGTTCCATAGGCTTCCCAGTATCTCTTTTGCGCTGTAAAACAAGAACGGTACTTAAGAGTACTTAAAGAATATTTTCTGCAAAATAAAACCAAATATATGTATGCATTTATTTATTATTTTTCCAAGATTATGGCTATAACCTCAAGGCCTGCAAGACTAGGCGGCAGACTGCCGTTTTACTACAACCTGACCTAATGCTTCAATTAGTACATATAAATGAACATACTTAATTTTAGCGAAACATAAAGCAGCGGGCAATCCGATTACCGATAAAGCTTAACCATAAAAACCTAACCATTACGACTGTACCTGTCTAATTCTAATTCGTTAATGGCGGATTTCCGCTTCAAGGTAAGATGAAGATACGCGGTTAAAAACGGTCATGTGGGTGTCGGAGCTGTAGCTTTTCGCTCGGCAACGCGCACCGCAGCTCCCTCTATCGGTCTTCGCGGTCTCTACAGTCGCGGCCGGTCGCCCAGCGATGCCCAGCGTAGCTCCCCCTGTCGGGGATCGTGGTCCCTACAGTCTTGGCCCGTCTCCCTGTGACGCTCAACGCAGCTCCCCCTGTCGGTTTTCTCGGTCTCTTCAGCCGCAGACAGTCGCCTGGAGATTTGCCGCGCAGCTCCCTCTGTCGGGGATCGTGGTCCCTACAGTCGTGGCCCGTGCTGCGTAGCTCCCCCTGTCGGTTTTCTCTATCTCTGCAGCCGCGGCCGGTCATTAGGCAGTATAATCATCTACATTTTAAAAACACATTAATTTCCTCTGCGTTTGTAATGGCGGAAGAAACTGGGGATTTTGTCGTTAGAATGTAAAAGTACACATAATGAATCCTTTTTAACAACTTTCACCTGCGCGCAGCGGTCACCTTCTTCGCGGTCTCTACCTGCAGTGCCTCACAGAACAGCCACGCCACGTAGGGGGAGGAGAACGGTGTCAAGGACGCTGTTAGGTTAGCGCCGTGTGAGGAAAATAAGAAAACACTGTGAAAGACCAGAAGACGAATATTTCAAAATGAATAAACAAAATATATCAGGGGCTCAATACCGTGTAATTAAAAGTGAGGAGGAGAGACGTACTAAATTTTCTTTGTTTTTATCGTCGCTCTATTTATTTGTTTGTTGTCAAATTATTTATTGCTTTATTATATTATATTATATTATATTATATTATATTATATTATATTATATTATATTATACAATGAACCATCTTTATTACCTTACTCCCATCGTTCGCACATTTATTTTGGCGTCGGATGTAACGGTGTGGGGCGCGGCGTTAGGTGTAAGGTCATTCTGAGTAGGTGTTCTGGAGGTTTTGGGTAGTGCTGATGATGAATAGTCTGTTAGATGGCAGTGTAAGACTGTAGACGTGCACAATCCACACACTATTCTTCACAACACCTTCAGATGGTTAATGGTTTGGCAATCAGATACAAAGCCATATCCATCTTCTCCCGTGATTCTTTGCTGTGGCACCAGGATCTTTCACGACCGCCTTGGCACGCTGACATACCATAAAAGCTCCATGTACTGTCAATGTTGGAGAAAATACACAAGGCTACATACAAGCAGACTGGTTTGTTCAACAACAGCTTAACCCCTGCTTTTTCTTAAAAACATCACTTTGTATTTTCTAGCATCATCTATATTACACCTAAACATGCAATTCAGAAATCTGGATTTACTCCATAGAACACCACGTTATATGTATGTAAATCACAAGTTTCTAGCTAGCAAATTTGTGGAATGACTTAAAGACAGGCTACTAAAACAGGAAGACAATTTCTGAGTTCTGCCCTGTGATAATAGCTTTGGATGCCATGTGTTTACACTGAATCTCTATGTGTGACATATTACACTCTATGCTTGACACAGACTTCAACTTGTATATAATTTTAGGTCAATTCCCACCACTTCTGCAGCTCAGAGCAATGATTGAGCTTGCAAACATCAATACACTTAACCTTTCTAAGTGCTTCCTGTCACCACAACCAAACAGTGGAAAATATTTTTGATAAACATTAGCCATTTTAGAAGACCAGTTCCACTTGAATGTAAACATACTTTTCTTCAAATAGTTCACAAAGTAGTAAATGATGCTCATCAAGCACTGCGTAGCGTTTGGCAAATGAGATACCGACTGAGCCTCATATAAAGTGACAACATTCCCATCTTAGCAGCCTGCCTCTGAAATCAGGTTGGACGGCACAGCGGCAGAGTTCAACACTCAGTTTTTGGCGTTTTATTATAAAGCTGAAGATGTCACTGACAAATTAAGCGGCTGATCTTGTCAACTGAGAGCAAGAAAGAGAAGCATTAAGGACTGTTTATTGTACTCAGAACAGATTATAAACGCAGCAGTGTAAAGTACACATTGTGATGACAGAGGTGATGTGCAGGTGTCCCAGTTGTGAAAAAGGACAAGGGACATTAGACAAACTCAGAGTCTCTCTAAGGACATCCCTTTGCAGTAAATCACCCCATTGCAGATTACATGATATATAACAGCAGATTTATACAGCTTGTAGAACAAATCAAACAGTTGCAGGCTTTGCAAAAATATATGCATATATTTATATATGTGTATATATAGTGTCTTCTACCTTCAAAAATAACCCCAGGAAATAAATGCAGAAAACGTCACGGGTTCTTCTCATAAAAGAAAGCGATATGTTAGTTGCCCATCAGTACATCATGCAGGGGAAGCGATGGGATCCCATCAAGGATCCCCGTGGAGGGGTGGAGCAAGAGCAGAAACTTCCCTCCAGACATGCGAGTCCACGTCACCCCCACTACATTTTAGAAAATCACTGGAGCACAGTGCCAAAGTAGCGTTACTTCTACAATTTAAAAAAGGGTAAATTGCAAGCATTCAAGAGGGGCAAAGGGAGAATCCTGCTATATGCTTCCCTTCGGAGTTTAAATCGCTTAAAAAAAAACACTTCTAGAGACAGAAAAGCTGTCCTTCTTGGAGTGTCCTGGTGTGGATCTGTTTGATGAATTGTCTAACAGTCCCGTGGAGCCAAGTAGAGTCCATCTGAGTATTTCTTACCGGAAGGTGCGCCCGGGCTGAATGACAGCTCAGGAAAACTGTTTCCTGTCAGACGCAGCCCTTTGCCCTGAACCACAGGGTAATCTCATGAATGTCGTAGCCGAGAAGTTATATAAAACTTACATAAATTTAGTGTTTGACCAAGTACAAAGTCAATATATTCTCCTTGATATAAAGCCCTTACATATCGTGTAGCTTTCATTATGAAGACTTAAAAATGTAAAATTACTTGGGGGACCAAAAAGGCAACTATAGAAGAGTGCTGTGTTTTGATCTTTTAATTATAGAATGCGCATTTACTTTTAGAAAAGATTGTCAGTACAGAAATGCTACAATTTTGGCTGCCAGCAACAAAACTCCCAACAGTCTTGAGGGTCTGGTGGCCTGTTCCCGTGGAGCGCGGTCCCCTCCTCAAACATTGTGTCCCCTTCCTCATCTTTCCAGATTCTTCTTCCTCACATGGCATGTTTGTGGATCCAAACATTACTAAGAGATGGGGAGGTGGTGGGGGGGGGGGGGGCAGGGGGAGTTAATGTCCCATTCAGTCAGCAGTATAGATAGACACTCTGGTTGGTTGCTGGGGCTGGGCGGTGGAGTCGGATGACTGTCAGTACACATAGCTGTCGGGGAACGGAACTCTCGCAACACGCGGCTCTCCTCCATCAGACTGGTAGGAGGCGCTCTCATCATAGTGTGTCAGGGGCAGGGTGTCCTCCTCTGCTCCGGGCAGGCTGTCCGGATCAGCCTTCAAGCTCGGCTTCTGGTTGTCAGGGAAGGCCATAGAGAAGAGGGCCTCTGGGTCGCACACGAACTTGTAGACGTACCTCTCACCGGCAACCTGCGAGAAGGGCGAGGCAGGTAATCAGACCCTGCAGCTAATCAATGCTGGCGACTAACAAATATAGAAACAACGCAGAAGCAGCCACCCCCACCTTCTGCATTATGCCCTTCTCGTAGTAGTACCGCAGCGAGCGGCTCAGCTTGTCATAGTTCATGGCCGGCCTGTTCTTCTGAATGCCCCAGCGTCTGGCAACCTAAAGCACAGGTAGTCATGCCGTTATCACCTTCGCTTCACTTGCAGCGCACTAACATTCCCAGCAAACCCCAATCCAGAACCCAGGAGTGCGGCCTACCTCCTCAGGCTCAATCAGCTTGAACTCCATGCCGCGGCCCGTCCAGGCGATGAAGTGGCCGTTGGCGGGGTCGTCCAGCAGGGTGACCAGGAACTGCCAGAGCTGCAGGGAGCCTCGTCGATGGTAGGGGGGCCCCTCGCGATACACTGTCGGCTCCTGCTTCACCTTCCCTGTGTGCCCGAGAGATGGCGGTCAGCGGTGCAGAAACATCCTGGGGTGGAACAGTCTACAGCAGCGTTTCCCAATCCATTCCTCGGGGACGCCCAGACAGTCTACGCTTTTGCTCCCCACCAGACAGTCTACGTTTTTGCTCTTGGTGCTGATAGGGAGCAAAAAGGTAGACTGTCTGGTACGGAGCAAAAACGTAGACTGCCTGGGCATCCCCGAGGACTGGAATGGAAAACACAGCTCTAGGGAACAGTAGGTGACTGGACTGGCGTGACCACTCATCTCAAACCTGCCTCACACAACTCCACTCCCATGACACCAGAAACACTCACCCCCCTCTGGCCCCCCTTCCAAAGGCTTTAAATAGGAAACCATTGCACTGCAAGGCTTCTAGTGAACAAGTACAGCAGGAGAGACACATGGTACCTCTCCACAGGTCTCCCTGAACCATTTCCAGTTTCCATATCGGTCCCTTTTGTGGGAGCTGCAGCTCTGCAAAGTATCAGCTGGTCTGGAAAGCAGCACTTACCATCCAATCTCTCAGGAACCACACAGGCGTCGTCATAGTACAGCTGTGAGTCTCTGTCAAAAGCGAAACCTGCACACAGACACAGGAGTAAGTCAAGGAACCACAGACAGGATCCGACATTCAAAAATGGCAGAAATTAAACAGCACAGAACGAAAGCAAGCAACTTAAAACCTAAAGAATATGAACAGAGTATAAATAATTTTAGTCTTGATACATACATACGTTATTTTTTTTTTTTTGGCAAATAAGACTGAAAACAGATTTAAACTGGCGACCTATTCAACAAAGACTACCCACCGTCAGGGGTGCTTTGGTAGAAGTTTGCGGCTCTCCCAAACTGGGACTGACAGTTAGGCACTTCTGTAGGATAAGAGAGGACAGTCACACAGTGCTGCAGTCTGTCCCACAACACCGACTATCAGCCCAACAGAGAAGCTTCTATAGTAACATCTCACTACAGCCCTTCCTTTACAAGGAATGGAAGGAATGTACAGGGTGTTGATTATTTTCAATGGAGACTGACAACTTAGTTATATCTATATTTGACATTTGTCAACTTTCCCACACACAAAAAAAAAAAAAAAAATTGAATTTATTTCAGATTTTGCTATCCACGGGCATGGGGCGCCTGGTCCCAGACACTATGGGTGTGGCCCCCACCTGCATGCCAGTCTCTTTGGGCCTGGACTTCACAGAGTGGTGGTGAGACTCACAGACAAATGTCAGGGTGGCAAGCAAATAAGGACGGGCACTTTCAAGGGCCGCGGGAAGTCCGACTGCTCTCTCTCACTCACACATACACACACACCTGACTTACAGCACCTCTCTAACCAAAAAAGCTAGAGTCTTTCCGAGCACTATATCAAAGTAAGCAGGAATTCCAAAATATTTAATAAAGAAAAAAAAAATTAAAATAATAAACAACACTGGTACACCAACACTCACCAGAGTCAAAGCAGAAATCCCGGGGCTCCTGCTTAATGGCGGGGGAGGGGAAAGCGGCTGGCAGGTCCTGGGCACCCTGCTTGGCATGCTTGAATCCCTGCGGGGTCATGGGCACGAGGGGCTCTGACATCTGCCGGTGGTACGGGGGCCGTCCATCCTGTGGCAGGCCATTGTGTGCATGGGGCAGAAAACGGGGGTGGCTCTGCCCCCCGGAGGGCGAGAAGGGCAGGCACGGTTCTGAGAGCTGCCGGTGAAACCTGCAAAGTGCACGGAGGAGGAGGAGAATTTTGCCCTGTTAGATTATAAAAGGGGCAATTGCTTTCAGACAAGGAACAGGATATTCTCAGAAATGTAATTATTGTCCTATTGAGACTGACCAGGTTCAACAAGTGACAACCTACTGAACGACGTCAAGCAGGAAGAGTGTGTGGGGAGTGCAGATCCCAAATCACCGCACATAGCACAACCAAACCTAGGGAGAGCGCCACATACACAGACTAGCCAGATGCCTCCGCGCTCTGAGTAAGCGGGGATTGTGAGCTCCGCCGCGGAGCGCTGCCAAGATGCCAAGCAGCCGCTGACACCCGCGCGGGAACGCAGCCGCAGAAGGGTGGGCCCAGTGCCAAGCTGCCAATCCCACGGGGGTCACGTTCCAGTGCTTGCAACCCCCACCCCCCCCAGGCAGGCTGTGAAATCTGCACCCCCAAGCTGTGTCTCTCGCGCATATAGGATGTTTCTCCATCACCGCACCTCAATCTTCACGTTAAATAAATGACGGGATGAACACAGAAGCAGCACTCAGATGCCAGGAACCAGATCTGTCCCCTCATCCACAAAAAGGACCCTCCCTGCATTTCCCTAAATATCCCTCCCCCCCCAAACTCACCTGTGCTCAGTGCTGTAGGGGGCATCAGAGTGACTGACAGGTGAGCAGGGCACCACGAAAGGGGGACTCTGTCCATGGAGGGGCAGTGTCCTCGGGGCGTGGGCGGTGCCGGGGGGGACTGCGGCTGGCGTCTGCAGGGGCCTGACCGCCCGGTCCGGGTGCGGGGGCTGCGGAGCCTGGGTGTGGGTGGAGCCACATGGCGAGATGGGCGTGGTGGGGGGAGTTAATGGCTTGAACCCGACTGTGGGTTTTCTGTCGTAGGCACTGCGGGGGCAAAGATTGGGTAAAGATCAGTAAGTGATAGGACTGCGACTCTGGCGCCGCTCTGGTGGTGGGAGGCAGCATTAGCGGGTGACGCACCTGTAGCTGTAAAGGCACGTCTCCCCGTAGCGGCTGAGCTGCTGTGCCCGGCTGCAGGCCGCCGGCTCTTTGGAGGGACTGAGCTCCCGCTTGATCTTAGCTGCTGGGGGGCCATGGAGCATCACTGCAGAGTGATGGGACATGGTTACAAAAGCAGCCCCCAAACATAAGGACCCCGTCACAGTGGCACCCCCCCCCCCCCCCCCCCCCCCCCCCCCCCCCCACCCAATCATCCATCCACCCTCTGAAACTGCTTGTCCTGTTCAGGGTTGTGGGGGTTGGGAGCCTATACCAGAGACTATGGGAGCAATGGCTGCCGACCCAACGCAGGGCACACGCACACATGCACACCTAAGGGCAATTCGGTAATTAGCCTCAACTGGGGGGGACCAGAGTATTCAGAAGAAGCCCCACAACAGGGAGAGAACATGCAAACTCCACACATGGAACCCTGGTGGAGACTCGAACCCTGGTTCCATAGGTGTGAGGCAACAGTACTAACCACTGCACCACCGTGCCCCCCCCTCCCCCCAACCAATCATGACCAAGGAAATTCCAGCAATACCCAACAGCATTTTCATTACTCCACTGCATTTCGTAAGATGTCGGTTTTGATGCAACAAAGGCATTTCTAACCAATGTACATTTCAGCTGTATTACAGAGAAGGACTGGGCCAATCAGCCATCAACGCCTTCCCTGTGAACCCTACACAGCACTAACGGGTTCAGGTGAGCTTGCGGGTTGGGTCTGCAATCATGGGACAAACAAGCAGCAGCAGCAGCCGCAAGCGAAGCGATGCGACGACGCAGACACTCACGGTTATCAGAGGGGAAGTCGGGGACGAACTGCTCGTCATCTGGCACCTGAGCTGTGGGAAGGAAGGAGAACGATCAGCATGAGCGTCGCTGGGCGCCATCCCCATGCAGCGACAGCCCGGCCTGAAGAGCAACTGCCCACCTCATGTCAACACAACCAACGGCACTTTTCTTTCAATAAGAAGAAAAGTCCTACACAGGAGCGCTTCTAGAGAATTTGGGCCCCATGAAAGCATCACATTGGGGCCCCGACCCAGACTAATCCAATTATGTTGCAAATTTTTTTGGGCCCCTGCAGAGCTTGAGGAACGCTTTTCAGGATTGGTGGGAAGGCTCACAAACATGTTTACAGAGCTTTGTGGCGTTTGAACGCTTGGATGAACTGGATCGGACCAGTGGCGCAGCATGTAGCGTAGCTGTTTATTAATAGTGATAACAATGTTTTACACATTCTCATTTTTAAAAAGTAAAATGGTGCAACTTCTGCTCTTAAGCCAAACCTCTGCTAAACATTAATTATGTCTTTTTTTTCTGCTCACTTCCTGGCCCAAAGCTGCAGGCTAGGCCCACGTGACACATTCCTAATGTTCCTTTCAGGGCACTTAAGCTGAAAACAGAACTCCTGCCAAGTGACTTTTGTGTGTCACAGCGATCCACTCAGAGATCAGGAGATGGGGGCTGTTTATGTCAAAATATAAAGCAGGAGGGCAGGGCGGGACAGAATGCCAGAAAAGCACAGGTGTTCCTCATAGTCCATTCCCCATTTCATAGACAGAAAGACCCCCCCCCCCCCTTTAAAACTGCAAAACTATGGCAAACATCAAAAACGTCAGAGATGTGACAAATAAAAGTAGTCTGTACTTTCTCAGGAGGTACAACTCATATTTGAGCTGCTTTATTACATTAAAATTTATAAAAACTGATATTGCCAAGCTGATTTAAATGAGCATTTGGCAGTTTTGAGACACTGTTTATCCCCTGTGATTTCATAGCTTTTAGAGAATAAGGGCAACAGCTCACCTTCTGCAATCCAGATTTCCTGCAGTCGACTCAGGTCCTGAAAGAGTTCTGCACAAAAAACACAAAATATGAACAAGAGCAAGTTGCTCGACACTTGTTTTGCTAGAGCAGGCTGTCAAATAAGACCTAAAATATTATTTCATTGAATTATTCCACATCCTCCCCCCTACAAAAAAAAGTACCCGGATGTCTTCAGGGACAAGCAGTAACCTAGACCATTAGCCGGAAAAACAAGAGGTTATAAAAGATAACCAAATTTGATGAGGTCAGCCGTTTCATAAAACAGCAGAGCAATGCAGTCAGAAGAGTTAATTTGCTGGACGTCCAGCTATACCTATATGCAGTGAGAGCAAAGTCTAATTACCTTCTGTGTCTTGGGCAAGTTCGGCGTCCACAAACTTTCGCTTCCTGTCACTGAATGTTCTCATACATGACTCTTCCACATGAGATTTCTGTCATGGATCAGAAATATTTATTAGTAATCTATAGTTTAAAGACTTGCCACATATCCAGTGACTGTGGTTGTCTGCCCAACCCCATAAATAAATATTAATTTAAAATAATAATAATAATAATAATAATAATTAACAATTAGCACATAGAAATTTTGAAACCAAAACTAACAGCACCAGTTACTTACATTAGGGGGGATCATATAGGGAACCTGCTGGTCATAAAATCCATCCATACTGCCTGTGTGTCCAAAATATCCCAACAAGGGGCCTTGGCTTGGCGTGAAGGAGCTCTTACGCCACAGTATCTCCCTGAAAAAGCAGAGATGTCGAGCAGCCGTTAGCATCACCCGAATATGCACTCGGTCCAGCCTAAAACGCCATACTTTCTTCCAGTTAATCAGGTCAACTTACTCGCCACAAAGCCTTACACAGTTCTGCAGCCAACACAAATAAATATAGCACGTGTAACTCAAAACCCGTATACAAGCCAAAACAAACAGGCTTTCTTTACAGGGTGGACAGTCATCTGAAGGCGCAGTTATCGAAAGATATGGACCGATACAAAAGGAAGAAAGTAAGGGAGGCAAAATGGCACAGGAACATACGACAGTTGGTGTAGCGGGCGACGGCACCCTCATTAGGCGGCAAGTTTATTCGCTTCAGAGGAACTTCGCCATTAAAGGACACTAACTGTGGGAAGCATGCCAGTCCATATGGTAACGCAATTACCAGGCAAATGCGCCTTCCCACAAATCCCAGTATGTGTACTTTATCTCGAATGCGACATATACAATAGTAAAAACAGATATTAAAGCCCGGACCACGTAATCTAAATTACCCACTGTACAAGGCACTGCAAAACCCTTCATTCCCCCGTTTACTACCCCAGCTCTTTAAAACTGGACTTTAATTCCTCCCCGATCGATTAGGCGGGATTTGCTGAGATATGGTCGTTGTCGACCTTAGCAGGCGACTCTGAAGAAACATTTCACCTTAATCTGATTTTGTGGGTCATTTGGCAGAGCCTGTTTAAAGTGACTTGGATTGGAGATAGCAGTCCCTCCGTCGACTGCTCGAACGCTCTACAATGCTGTAATGATTAAGAGTACGACCACTAGCCAATTTACACTTAAATGTTCCCTTTTGATAATGAGAAGAGAAATTTGATAATATGTATCATCATGCGGTTGAACAATTGGCTCAAGAAAAAGTTTACATACGCTATTAACTGGTTCTATATAACGTGCAGAAACTAAAATATAACAATGCAATGACACAAACAATGCACTTTTTCTGTTTACAGTTAGCAGTAAGGAAAAGCTCGGTAAAATATCAAATTAAAGAAAGTTAGAGAAATCAATAGCTCCCCCTCTCCCGCCCCCCCTTCCGCGGCCCCTTGTTTTTCTCAATGAAGTGAAATCGGATCCGTGCGCAGCAGCGCAGAGAAACGCGGCTCTTCATTCATAAACCGCAAACAGGCGAAGCTTCACTGACCCCGAGCGCGATATGCAGGGGAGCACGGACGAGGCACAGCGTCGACAGAGCCCTCAACAATCACGCTTTTCCGTTCCGTACCCAAACACTGACGCAACTTAATACCAAGCATAAGAAAATGGTTGCCAAAGTTATATTTCACTTGGAGAAAATGGCGTTCGTCTTTTTCACAAAGCATTTAAGTACATGGCTAACTGTGCGGACAGCTCACGAAATAGACGACAAAAGCATTACTACGCGTCTGTGCGTTTTATTTACGTAACGCGTGTTCCGGGACTCACCCCTTCTTCGTTGGAGTGTTTCCCTTGATATACCGAAAGAAATCGGTGACTTTGATCCACACACAAAAACAACACGACCGTGCACACTGGTCAACACGACATGCTCCCTGTGACTCACTAAACTTGAATGAGCTTTTCTTCAATGGACCTGCCTGCTTTTTCCCTGGGGTTCGCATGGGGCGCCAATCTAAACGCTCATTGGCTGCTGGGCGATGCCTTTCGAGTTAGCTTCCAATGGGATTTCTGAATAACTAAATTATGCATTAGGTGCCGGAGGACCAATCGCAGCATGAGCCTGGCCTACTTTATGAATGACTGGGTTTCATTCACTAAAAGATGTTTTTTTTTAACCATAGCCACAGTGGCTCTTAAAGGGACATAGGGTACAACAAAATCTAAGTTCCGCGTCGCTGCCTTTACGTGGGTCACGAAAATACCTCGTTTGCTTCAGAAATTCCAACTACAGCCGTGTCTTGAATTCTGAGTCCTGGAAACTACATTATGGAGGTTAAAGGAGTAACAGTAAAATCAGGATATTTGTTACGAATTTAAATTTAAATTGTTTTTTCAATCTCTGTTGTTCCTTTATTTAGTGCTTTACTATGTGCTGAGCTATTATTTCAAAAAGAGTTTTTCTGGGTTGGCCAGAATAAATGGTTTACAACCTTATTCTAACGAGTTTTTGCGTCGTTGTGACGATGTGGTGATTTTATAGAGAAATGGGTCTTTGAAACTACAGTTGCTGTGACTTACTTGTTTACTATGTGAATCACTCCGTGGTTTATCCCAATGTAAAGTTGATTAAATAAGCAGAATGCTGTAAAAGCATCTGGACCACATATCACGGGTTTCAAATGATCATTTCTTATACCTGCACCATATAGTAATAAAAATAACAGATTGTAAGGTATTATATGTCTAGAAGAACGTTGTAAGTTTTTGCATGTCAAATTTATAATTTCATCAAACTTTTTCGAGTATAGCTGTTTAACCTTGATTCTGTCATCTTCTTTGAAATGACTAATGCACTTAAAACTCAAATCCTCCACATCTAGTTAATCCTAATGAAATTACTAATCTGCAGTCAGTCTATGTGGAATTTATCGTTTAATGTCCTCTGATGGTGGTCTACAAACTCCATCTTGTCACTGCTTGTGATAAAGGGTAACTGTCTTTGATGGATCATATGAGTTCATGAAGGACGAATCTTACAGTACATCCCCTGTGACATGCTGGAGATTATTTGCAGACATGTCCAGAGGTCAAAGGAGGATGTGAATAAACCCACGTTATTCTCGCTACTGTTGCAGGCTAACAATAACTATATATAAACATAAGTGTATCTATCTACTGAGCATTGTAAAGGTGGGTTCTCAGACTTCTCATTCTGACATAATTAGTAAATCAACCGAACATTTTAACAAAAAGATTCAGAATCCATCTGAAATCTTATAGAGCTCATATTCCTTATCCCAAAGGTGGAGGGGACATATCCATGGAATTTTTGCTATTAAAATGCCGGGATACTTTCAGCCGGTTGCAGTCCCTTCTGCAATACGAAGGGGAGAACGGTCCGGCGGTAACATATGAGCCACCTAGAATAACACTCTGTTTGTTGTCAAGCTCGATGAGACTCGGTCAATGTGACACGTCTTGCAGCAGTTCTGGCCCTATTGTTCCCCATGGGGACAGGTGGTTAAAAATACATTATGAGTAATAATACTGTGCTAACATATGAATATCGCTCGGCCTCATGGGAGAATCCTGGGCCTGGGAGTGGAGTGTAGGGGGCACTCTGCCTGTCCTGCTAAGCTGGACACGCACTATGGGGTCACCCCGGAGGCTGCTAAGCTGTCACCACCTTCCCCGAAATCCTGCTATAGGCCACAATCCAACAGGGAAGCAGGGTGCCACAGGCCTATAGAAACAGCACCCCTGAAATAGCATCCCCCACTGGTGGTCATTGACTGGGCCAGAGCACACAGTCTGTTTGACATGCTCCTGACGGTCAGTGTGATCCTGTTCACCTGCCGCTAATGAGGCATTGGAAGCTGATTTCGGTACTGAGGTCTCCAGGTCTGACACCCCCCCACCACGCACACACAGTGACCAGAGACACACATCGTGACGGAGTCCGGATGCTATGGGACCCAACATTTCACACAGTCCGTAGAGTCATAAGGTTAATGTGCCGGAATCATATCAATGTGAATGTAGGGTGCAGTGCAACGTATTACAAACTGCAGCTAGTTTTTAAAACTAGATGTCAGCAGGTAGCCTAATGCTAAGACCAAAGATCTGTATCCTGCACTTTGCTTGATTATGGTCCTATATGATGCAGGGGCACCAAGAACATCGTGTTAAATTCGAATTACTCCATTAAAATAATCAGGTGTATAAATTAGTGAAAACTCAGGTAATTGACTCGTGTAGAAATTCTGTACAGCAATTGAGACAGAACTATATGCTCAGGGTGCATCTATAGGATGAAGGAACTCTTTTTATTTCCTAAATGAAATTTTCTTTTCTAAATTGTGATTTTGAGTATAGTTTAGGACTATGGGTTATGTATTGAAAGTCAGGCTAATAAAACAGCTTGGGAGAGCAGTGCATATGTGCTTATGCCAGATGGAAAACTTTTCTGCAGACTTCCCATAATCCTCGTTTCCCTCCCCCAATGAAAAGCAATACTCCACAATAAATATTAATCTTTTTATTCACTCCATCATGCTGTATCCAACAGCTAAGATTGGTGAGGAAAAGTGAGCCGAGTCAAGGGTCTCATCTTCCCTGTGTCCTTGGACTGCTGCACACCAAACTATCATATGGACTGAGTCTGTAGACACACATAGATGTTAACCATCTAGACTGAAATGTACTCTATCATATGGGACTGAGTCTGTGGACACACATAGATGTTCACCATCTAGAATGAAATGTACTCTGCATCTATACTGCATCTGTGACTTTGATGTCATTCAATACTTTTAATCCACTCTTGCTAAAAATAGGCCAATGGCACCACAATACGATAAGCAACACTGCTCCTGGGAAGCAGCCCTTACCAAGGTCACAATGATAAGGGGAAGAAATGCTCATTCAAATGAAATGTACATCTACAGAGCTCTCTGTCCCATGGCCCAGTACTGTGCAGCAGAGCAAAAGTGGAGCTTCTGTAGACTTTTGGGAGGACTGAACACTTGACAGGGCCCAGGGTAGGTCTGTCTGCCATTTAACAATGCTTCAGCTCCGTATTTCAGAAGCAGGCTGGGTTATCTCGGTTTACTTAGTATGTGGACATACAGCCAGGTTTAGCATAGACACAGGCATATAAAAAAAGACAATGTGGTAGGTATTCACTTCTAATGGCTGTTTACTCAGTGGCTGCTGAAGTCATCTGACAGAGGATGACCAATGACAGCATCGGGACTCCATGGTTCCAACGAGTACCACAAATCAACGGAGTCCCCACCCATCATGTTGTGTCAGTCATTTCTGGAAACACAGTGGTAGGTTTTTCTTTCTTTCTTATTTTTGGTAATTTTCCAGCAGATTGTATTGCATGTAAATGCGGCTTCACCTGACTGAGCTACAGCTCTTGTATTGATTAGTTAAGGCAATTACAGGACCAGCACACTCTGTGGCTCTCATGTGGCACCCCTATTGGAGTGTCACAGAGCACTCTGCGGGTGTCATGTGGCCTCTCTCCTGTGTCCACGTGCATGTTTCTTAGTGGTTCTCCACAATAAGCGAATGCTTTTGACAATAATGCCAAATATTAGGAAATTCAGTGCATACATAGAGAAAATTGAGGCCAATATTATCACTTTGAGAATTTCTCAGCAAACATAGATGCAGCCCAAGGTCTTTGCAAGATGAATGGGATGGAAAGCTCACACTTTGCTTCTGTTTTTGGCTAATTATCAGAAGACATGCAGTGATCTAACCTCACGAAAATGTACATGTATCTACATAGTTACCAACACTTCTCCCTTGAATTATTACCTTTGCTCTAAATGTGTTTTTATGGCCATAGTTACAAAACAGGTCCCCCATAAGAGTGCTTGTCTGACACTCTCAGCTAAATGTAGCTTAAAGGGATTCAGGAGCCCTCAGAGTGTGAATTCTCTCGATACTTCAATGTAGCATAAAGAGGGACTTTGGGAGACAGACTATCAGCTGGCACTGATTGGTCAGCAAATGCATCGATCTGGAATGTAGAAACCTACAGTAAAGATGCATCAAGAAATACAATCACATACACTGCACCTATAAAAACACTGTGTACATGTACCTGATCTGAAGCTACATCAGGACACTGAAAATCCTTACTGCTACTATTGAGCAGTTAAATAAATAGAGAAATATATATTTCATAACCATTTCTGGAATTCTACTCATATACAGTAAAGTTAAACTATTTTTAAAGTATGTCCTGTCAAGTTTATAGATTTGTAACATTTACAACTTCACTGCAAGCTTTGGGATACTTCAACTAGCCTAATTCTAGACTGGACCATGTACTGAAATTTTAGATAAAACTGAAATTAGCTGTAATATTTACAATATTCCACTGATCATTCCCGTCTACAGAATGCCATTTTGCACTGTTAAATGTAGACCAGACTTTGTAAGCCAATGTTTGACATGGTAAATACAGACAATAAGATACAGTTACATACAAAAACACCACATTCAAAGTAGATCCTGGCTACACTATCGCTGTAGACAGGACCAGAGGCACAGGGTAATAGTTTGCATTATTTGATTGGATTGTTTCCCAGACCTTTTTACAATGCTGTGTGCGACAAACCCAATCCCCAATCAGAGTGGTTACACTGAGTATCCCCAATCAGAGAGGTACACTGAGTATCCCCAATCAGAGAGGTACACTGAGTATCCCCCAATCAGAGAGGTACACTGAGTATCCCCCAATCAGAGAGGTACACTGAGTATCCCCTATCAGAGAGGTACACTGAGTATCCCCTATCAGAGAGGTACACTGAGTATC
>JAODJU010000035.1:4778969-4790898 GCA_026776725.1 Gnathonemus echidnorhynchus
GAGAGGTACACTGAGTATCCCCAATCAGAGAGGTACACTGAATATCCCCAATTAGAGAAGTACACTGAGTATCCCCCTATCAGAGAGGTACACTGAGTATCCCCTATCAGAGAGGTACACCGAATATCCCCAATTAGAGAGGTACACTGAGTATCCCCAATCAGAGAGGTACACTGAATATCCCCAATTAGAGAAGTACACTGAGTATCCCCCAATCAGAGAGGTACACTGAGTATCCCTCTCTGCTACCTCTGGGGAGCTGTCTTTTGCAGTACTGGTTGCTCTGAAGTGAGGCCCATGGGACACTTCTGTGAACCTCTCTCTGTGGTATTGGAGCACCAGTAATGAGTGTTTGCACTGTGCGTTGCTGGCTCAGGTGGTCAGTGACAAATTCTCACTGCTGCCCTAAAGGTCTGTGTCCACATGCTCCAGTGATGAGTGTTTGCACTGTGCATTGCTGGCTCAGGTGACCAGCGACGAGTCCCCACCACTGCCCTGAAGCTGGGTCCACATTGTACAGGAGATGTCGAGGGGGGGCCTGCTCCATGGGCAGTGGGAGCCTCCCTCCTGCTTGGTGAAGGAAACATCATCAGAGGGCCAGTGTCGTGTTCTGGGGTTACGCTCGGATGCAAAAGCTGCACCTGGGGAAGATGTGTGACGACCCTCTCCATCTTGACCACATTCATTCATTTTTAGATAAAAAAATTATTCTCAGCGGCGCCCCATCTGGTGAAGCAAGGGTACGTGCTGGATTTCCGCCAGCAGATACCGATCCTGCGGCCTGTTTCCATGCCCATATTCCCATCTGCCCACTATCCTGCAAAGAAATCCTCCATTATAGATGAGCTTTGGATGGTTCTGGAGCTGTTAAGGATGACTAAAGTGGACGTTTTGTATCCTTTCATCTATTATTTATGGTACCCTTCAAACCGCACTCACTTGTCTCATTAGACAAATCTTAGCTCTTAACATACATGTTGATATATGTCAGTGTTTCCCAACCCGGTCCCTTGGGAAGCCCCAGATGGTCCCTGCTTTTGCTCCCTCCCATCTCCTTGCCAGACAGTCCTCATTTTTGCTACCCCCAGCTCCCTGCCTGGGGGTCCCTGAGGATCAGTTTGAGAAACACTGATATACGTATACACCTCTTGTGTATGTTCCTTTCACAAGCAGCACAAAGGATACAAAGAGGGGAGATCACTTCGTTACCACTATGCATGCTGCCACCATTAGATGGCTCGCCCATCTGGTTAAATATGGCAACGGCAGCATTTATTTATAAACCAACCCTGGGTAATGATTGTGCATCTGAAGGGCATGATATGTTGCCTAGGAAGTGTGGAAGCGGTGGGCAGGGGTGGCTGAGAAGAGGAACAGCTTCACTAGTGGGTCTGAAGTGGTCAAAGGGGTTTGAGCTCGCAAATACGCAGGAAGCTTTGAGGACTGGTGGTTAGGGTTAGGGTGCGAGAGGCACCTCTCAGGGGGGTTTAGAGGAAACATTGCTGGAGGGGTTGTCTGTAGTATATCTCTGTGTCACTTATATAATCCTCAGTCTTTCCATGCCTGGGCAGCTAGACTGCCCAGATGCTGAGCCTGGCAAACCCCAAGTACCCTGCAGTACGGGCCTGCATTGATCATTCTCTGGGCCTGCTAGGCAGGGCCGCCCTTGGCAGTCCTTCCTCTAGTCTCGACTTCTGTTACGCCTCCTGAAGAAGAAGAAGGGGGTCTTTTGCGGGGGCCCCAACAGCATCGGCACTTGGTTCCTGTGCGTGATCTGTATCTGAGGAGCAAAGACAGCAAGGCGGACAGCCTGAAGTGCGCTTCTCTGGCATTCTGCTCATTCATTCATATGGAACAATCTAGTCAAAATTCTGATGAGGAGCCAGGCAAAAAAGTCAAAAATCACAAAGGCTGAGTAATGGGAAAGAACTGCTTCAAACTGTCTGTTTTCTACATGTGTTTTGACTTGTAAATACCTCGCAGATACTGAAATGAAGAGAATGTGCTAGCTGAGTTGACCGCCCCCATATATTTATTGCTTAGAATGATGCAGAAACATTGGAGTTCATCCAAGACCGCTTTATTTTAAGGTATGAGCTTGTGACTGTCCGATCCATTAACACCTCATCCTGAAACCTTTTGGACTGGATGCCGTTCGTCATATTGCCAAACAAAGAGAACAGAGAAAACTGACGAATGCTGAATGCAGACATGCATTTTAATTATGCATTATTTGCAGGAGGATACTATATATAGAAGTGATTGTTGAGCTTCTGATGCATGTAAATGTATTCCACTGTATATTTCTTCTTTGTAATGACATAATCAGTCAGCCTCTAGGCACGGTGTGCTGACAGTGTTATAATTAACTGTGGTGTTAGAGCGTAGGCTGGGAGGAAAGGATGATGTAGCGAACATGGGTAGCGGGGGGGGGGTTGCATCTTACCGTACAGGGGGGCTGCATCCATGGCTCACCGTCGATCTGCATGGGCATCAGGCGGGACGTCCTGGAACGGCATATAGTACCTGAGAGATGGGCTCCTCAGCCAGACACACAGGGCACCAGTGTAAAGGACCCCCCCCTCCCCCCCAGTCAGCATCGCACTGGCTTAGAGTCAGCTTAAGGAACCGGGGAGAAAGTGGGGAGACGGCCAGCAGGAAAACCACCCTGCGTTTGGGTTTGGCCCGTAGCTGAGAAATATGAGAGGAAAATGTGCTTTAAATGATGCTTAATGGAGTGTAACCCTGCAAAAGTTACAAAAACATCCAAACTAATGGTCAGACCAAACATATTTCAACCCACTTGACAGACCTCCATGTCCAACAGCCAGGCCAATCTCTATACATTTACATTATCTTACATATTTTACATTCTGCCATCGCTCACAACATCCTGAGTGGAAAATGCTACCATTTTCCCATGGTCCTCCAGCTTATCGGGGGAGATACCGTCCCAGCAGCCGCCCTGACCTGATGACGACGCTGGCGCACTGAGCCAGCCTGCGGCCGGCGCTCTTCAGCCCGGTGTAGATCTGGCCCATCTCGATCGCCCCCTCCAGCCCCACCACCTCTAGCAGGTGGTCACTCAGATCTGCGGAGAGAGAGAGAAAAAGGGTCCATTAAACCCACAAACAGACGCATAATACAAAGAGCAGCAGCCCTGTTCAAATGGATTTAACCAGGGTTAAAAAACAGCCATGCTTTTGGTCAACAAGGGGCCTCCAGAAAGGACATTGCGCCCCCATCCTAAACCTGCATGCCCCCGCACCTCTGCCTGCTTCTCACAAATTGGGGACTGGCATGAGACCGCCTCCTGCTGGACGGGAACATTTTCACATGATTTGAAGCAGGCCAAGCGAACATGTAGGCTCGATCGTTTATAACAGGGGGCACTAGATCACGTGACCTCATTTACAGTCAGAGCCAAGGCCCCAGACAAACAGTGTTTTTGAAAACCCCCAACTTGCGCAACATGTGACGCAATCGCGGAGTCATGTGACATTCGGTAAGCGTCAGGCAGCCCAGCTGGAGATGGACACACACTCTGGGGACGTCGTTGAAGGCGTTTCAGCTAACAGCCCCGGTCTGCCTCCACAGGAATGTCCACACACGGATGGTATCTCAGATTTACCAGCAAAATTCCTCCCAGCAAATGTTACATTTTAACTCACCTCCCCCCATCCCCCCCCCCCGCCCCCCAGGTCTCGCAAACCTGTGCTTGAAGGAACGCACAGAGCTGGTGAAGTTAGTCTGGAACGAGAGCCCTGGGGCCTGTGGCTATGGCAACCTGGCGTGACCGAGTGTCCCTGGCCAATGACGATAAACGACAGAACATGTGACCCACATGGCGAGAAGCAGTGCTGGCACTTATGCTTCTGCACTGGCAAAAACCCAAAAGCTTATTCATAACCCATCACCAAGACTGCACCTCTGCTTGCCAGGTGATTCTACCTGAGAATGTGTACAGAGAAACTCGAATCACGAGGATTTCTGGTGTCTGTCTGGTGTTTGCAGTGGAGGGGTCTGATGGCCAGACCCGCACATGTCCCTGCGCTGCCATCTTCTTCGCTGTCACTCCCCTCTCCCCACCTGCAGGTAGCATAAAAATAGGCCTCCCTTCTATTGTTTACGAGGCCCGGCGGCAGCTGAGCTGTGACGAAGCCGCCCGCTCCTCCGTGTCTCTACCCCGTGCTGTTTGTCTCCTCACAGTTTGCCTCCACAAAGCCGCGCTAAAAATAGGCTGCAAACTGCCCGTTACATAATCCTGCCAGGGTGCTCTCTGGCACGGACACAGGCTGCGGGAGAACGGCGCCCCCTGTGGCCATACTGCGGGTAGGCAACCGGGCAGCAGGAGCGCCTCACCCACCTCAAAACAGGGGGAATCTGGCTTCAGACACAAGAAAGGAGTCCGACTAATAAGTGGATTGCAGATAAAATAAAGATGCTAAAAGATAAGAGAGACTGTGTGCGTGTGGGAAACGTGGCTCAAAGCACAATGTTCCCATGCTGAAATAGCAGGGCCAGCATTAAACCTGCACCTGTCTGCCCGAGTACTGTTTCCTCTATAGTGTGCGTGCGTGTTGGGCAGGTTCCGCGTCATCACTACCGATGAGTCAGCAACGTATTGAACACTCCCCTCCTCCCGACAGCTTCATAATGAAGCGTCATTCATCCCTCTCTTCTGGTCACTTGGGCCCTTGATGTTGCTGCAGCACCCGTACACACCTCAGCAAAGAGGTTTCACACCGACATACAGGCCAGTAGAGGGCAGATATGCAGGTAAAATTGACCACAGGGGCACAAATGACCCTTGAGGGTTATGTCAATTCAGCTGTAAATACTATAAAACTGTAACATATGTACTTTGCTTATGGTCAGGGCTATTAAAGTAATAAGAGGACAGTGAGTGTGCTGTTGTGAGGACAGTGTGCACTGAGACATATTCTGCCTCCACACCTCCTCTGGTAGTGCCTAGCCGTCACAGCGTGATCAGAGCAGTGGCAGATGGTCTAGAGGAACCGGACAGAGCTCCCTGGTGGAGCTGCGTGGGCGGCCCCTGTTGGCCGGAGAACAAAACACGAGGCGATGGGACTGACACAGCCACCTCCCAAGTCCCTCTCAGCCGAGCCTCCGATAAGCCAGCTAGTGACACTTAAAAGAGCAAATCTGTCCCAAAAAGAGCTTCATCATCTTATAAAAATGATGAGTGTGACTGAATCAGTTTGCTGCGTGTCCTGGTCTCCTTCCCAGATAATCTCAGGGTGCCTTCAGTTCCCATTTCAATCACAAAAAAACATCTATTTAAATTTGAGCACTTAAGATCCCACTGATGGGAACAATATACTTGAGATGACATTGTGTGGGAAACATTTTTAAATTCTCATAACAAGGGTAAAATCAGACTTTGCTGAGAAAATGTTTGAAAATCATGTCAGCTTGAATGCATGTTTTCCCTGTAACATTGGTTATCTTTTGTGAAACAGATAACTTGTTGATTGTCAAATGTACATATGGTTATACAGGTCTGTTGTTGGAGGGCAGTTTACTTATTTCACAAGCACGAGTAGGAATGTTCTTTACAGAAAGTTCAATCATTTCGGTCTGCATCTTCAGAAGGCGCCTTTTGTCACTATGTTTCATCGTCCAGCTGATACTTTTCCCCAAAGCAACTTACAGTTTCACCCTCTAACAGAGCCGGATGACCGTAACAGAGCGACACACTGATATCGCTCAAGGGTCTCATCTTGGAACATCAGGTTACATGTTCATATCCGCTGCCCCTTCACAGGCAACTATGGGGCCAGGGTATGCTTCAAAACACTTTTTTTTTTTATAAGAGGAAGAAAATAATAAATAGTTGCATGATGTGTTAAGCTACAGTTACAGGGACTTTCTGGAACGCGTTAGCAGTGACAGAATTAAGATCTTATTGCTGCAGCAGGAGTATCAGTGACTGACAGTTTACATGGGGCTAAAGAAAGCCACCCTTGCAGCTGCTCGACGCGGTCGCACCCTCTCATGTTCTCACTATCTCTGCCCCTGAAACCAGAGCTACTCGATTTAATGATCTGTTTCCGAACAGAATTACAGGGAGAAGCTGGACTTGCAAAGGTTAAATCCTACGGGACAAATTCATGACATAACTTTCCCAACAATAAATAGCACCATTTTTATATATTTTATGAGATATGTAACCTGTATTAACATTTAAACACACGTATTGTATTATGTAGTATGGATTTCACTAATAACTTATTTGTTATCATCAAACCGAGTATATAAATATGCATTTATGTTTTATAATATACTTTTCTTTTTCCCCAAAGTTTTCATGGTAGTTTTGGTTACTGGAAAAGTAACTATTGAGCTGTGTTTCTTTACTTAAGATGCTAACATTCACCAATTGTTATCGGTGAATATTTAAAGGAAATATATGACGTGAATACACACCTGCATCTAAACATTCATAACCACAAATGGCACTGTATTAAAATAAGCACTCAACTTTATGAAATAGCTTAGCACTCTGCTTTAATTAAATAAAGATCAGAGTATGCCAGACAGACATGACTGTGGGTCTGCTCCGTCTCCGTGCACTAAAAGACAGTTACAACTTAGTTGCAAATTTATCACAAAACCTACAAATAAGCATGATATCTAAGAAATTCCTGAATGGTCATAAGACACAAGTAATGCAGAAAGAATGTCATAAAGAAGGTTAAAAAGAGAGAAGAGGACAGTTTTATCATAAGCAAAAAAAAAGCATCTTATGGTAAATTCTGCCCAGAATTAGATACATTTAATGCTTCTTACTGTCCTTGTTGGAATACATTTTCTCTCTTTTAAAAAAATATTGCTAAAGGTTACATATTAATTGTTAATTATAATTTAATTAACCTCAGTCTTTGGAGTATACAGTGAAAAGAGATTTCCTTTAAAAGTGAATTTGCAAAATGTAGAAGATGGGGGGCAGGTAGGTAGGAATATATGACATCCTGAGGGGGTGTGAGGGGGTGTTCTAGAGAAGCCACCACTGTGCTCATGGGATGTAAATAGTAATACGAATGAACAGAATGTCCTTTTCAGGCTGGACCCTCCCCTGCGTTTGACAGGGGTAACGAGGCAGTCATCCAGCCAACAGGCTGCCTGGGAAAAGGATGATCAGGATGATCAGGCCGATGGAGGAAAGTGGCGGTGCAAACGTGAGGGAGCGTGTTAGGGAAGACAGATGGCAGTGTGAATGTGAGGGAGCGTGTTAGGGAAGACAGATGGCAGTGTGAACGTGAGGGAGCGTGTTAGGGAAGACAGATGGCAGTGTGTACGTGAGGGAGTGTGTTGGGGAAGACAGATGGCAGTGTGAACGTGAGGGAGCGTGTTAGGGGAGACAGATGGCAGTGTGAATGTGAGGGAGCATGTTAGGGAAGACAGACGGCAGTGTGAATGTGAGGGAGTGTGTTAGGGAAAACAGATGGCAGTGTGAACGTGAGGGAGCGTGTTAGGGAAGATAGGGGCACAAGAGAGAGCAAGATGCTGATAATGTAGCTCTGCCTGGATGGTGGATAAACTGCTGCAGACATGAGTCACACAAGCAGCCCTCGTCTTCATCACTTACTGTTGCTCTTTAGCTAAGCATTACCCGTAGGTCTCCATGGGAACCACAGTCAGCGCAAGCTGCTGAGCATCGGGGAAAACGATGGGAGATAGAATGACAGAAGTGTCACTTAAAGGGACACCAGCTGAAATAGTGACAGGAGAGAGTGGCTTGGATGGCTCCCGGACAGGCAGTAATATGAGGGTTAAAGAACAGGAACTGCAACAGAAAAGTTGTCATCTAAGGTCCCACAAGGCTGTTTACTGTTGTTGTCTAGAGAAAAGTTCCCCTCCAGCTGCAGCAGTAAAACATTTGGCTGCATACAGAGCTAATGTGTAATAGTGGCAATGATGCAAATCTTGGAGGTGCCTGCTCAGAAGCAACAGTTCATTAAGTTAGTCAACATTACAGTTTTTGGTAGACCTACTCATGGCTGCCTCTGCCTCTATCTTGACGTCCTCTTCTGAGGCCATTTGATGAAGGTTGGAGAGTTAATTGGGGTTTTTTTTGATGGAGGTTTAGTAGAGTCTCCTTGTCCTGCTCCTCTGTCCTCGCTTTAATGCCAGTAAAAGCTAATGGCATTTTTTGCCACCACTAGGGGCTTGAGGCCTATTAATGGAGCCTTTAGAGAGCTGGTCCTTGTTGACTTTAGGCTCCATTGTAAAATATTTAGGACGCGCCAATAAGCTCCAGAGCAACATGGTCATTACAAATAAATGAAGTGGATTGACCCCTCAATGGGTGATTTTACCGTGAGGTGACATTTCCTTGATTACAGGCTCATAAATGAGTTATTTATTTTATGATGATTTATAATCTCAGCCTGTGACATAGGTATGTTCAGACAGTCAGGGCCCTTTATAAATTTACAGTTCCATCAGCTAACGTTAAAACCTGGACTGAAGGTAATTACGTCTCCATGTTCATCCAGTAGCATTCTCTGATAAAAGGTGAATGAGACTACGATGTCCTGCTATGCGCCATAAAATGAAAGTATGAGCACTTGAGGGCCAGTTAGCTTATTCATCCTAACTAACTGATCCACTGGCGTCTCCAGCATTTAGGTGAGTCATGTCTCCATTTATAGCTGAAGCCGCTGAACACGTTCCGTGAGGCAAACCCCACCTTCAGCCAAGAAAAGCTCCATTCTTGTTTGCTTTTTGTCTGCCTGGAAAATTCTCACTGTTTTGTGCACAGCTTGGATACTTACTGGATAGTTTTTCTTCCAAACCAGGTGCAGTAATAAATTCAGCTGGACACAGAGTGGTTTCAGCCAGCACTACAAACTGTGGTTTGCTGAAGTGTGTTTTAGGCATTCAGTGTGAATTTAATGAGATCATTTCCATTTGCAATTTCATAAAACTTATTACCTGACCACTCTGCAAATAAATGTACCACAGACGAAAAGTCTGACCTGAAAGGTTTCCATAGATTCTAAAAAGGAGCTTTATAACAACACCCCCCCCCCCCCAGAAATCAGCTCACCTTGGACGCAGAACTTGAGCTCTTTGGCATCAGTCACAGTATTCACCGGCGCCCTCTCTGGCACCTTTCTGCTCATGCGGCTGTAGTTCCTCCTCCTCTTGGTCTCACCCCACAGGTTGGAGCCGCCGTGCATGCTGGGAATGTTGAGGACTGCGATCCCCTCCAGCGATGTGCTGCTGAGGTCAAGAAGGATGCCGTCACACTGAGGGGGGAGAAAAGGAGGGAGGTGGGACAGTGGAGAACAAGAAGCGAAGGGAGTCACAGGGCACTCGAGATGGAAGTAGCTTTCCAGAGACTGACTGACACATTCATTAAAACCCACGAAAATAGTGTGGAAACCACCCTAAGAGCACATTCTGTGTGAGAGCGAGGTCCCAGCATTTCCCGTGCTTATTAACAGCCTGAAGCTGAAGCACTGCTTCTACACTTGGTCTTCACTACACATTCAGAGTGGCCATTATGGTTGAAATCGTGAAATATAAATTAATCAATTAAGACATATGAGGACATTTGAGGATTCTGATGTATTATAAGTCACTGCTGTGTGCGTCTATTAAAGTTCACGAATCCACAGAAATTATATGACATTGTTTATGAAGAAACTGACACCACTGTCCTAAATTCATTACCTAAAGTGCCAGTGCATATTTACATTCTTTCGTACATATTTAACTGAAGAAACACATTTTAATATCATTATTAATAGAACACACACACACACACACGTTTGTATCCATCTTTCTGGGGACCGTCCATTCATTTCTATGGGAAAAACCCTAGTCCTATCTATGACAACCTAAACCATAAGCAATCAAACAAAATACAAGACTTCAGACATTTTTAGTTCTTTGATCGCAATCACAGATTTTTATAAAACTGAGTTTCTACTTGTGGGGACCAAAAATAGACTAAGACTGTAACCCTGTACTAGATAGTATTGTGTTTGAATAATGAAATACAAATATTTAAATTATACTCACATAATATATAATTAGGTAAGCAGTTGCATACTATAATATGCAAAAAAGAATTTGATGATAAAATTAATTTTTACCTGTAAAACAGAACAGACTGTTGTTTCTATGAGGACACAAACCTTACTCAGTTATGAACTAGAGAAGCAAGTCATGTTCTAGCTTTCTTTGTGAATGTCAGGCTCTTTGAAAAGTACACAATGGAGCCTTTCTGGAAAGGGAAGTCCCAGGATGCCAGACTCACCTCTACCTCCAGACTCTCATTCAGCTTCTTGCATGTGGCTGAGATGGTTTCCGTGGTGCCAAACTCAAAATACCAGAGTTTGTTCTTCATCCTGCAGAGACAGGGAATGATCACAATGGGTGTGGGGATTGATAAGCACTCTCCCCACTGGCTTTGATGTCAACCCCACAGATGAATGAACAACTGCAACTGCAAAACATGCAGCCAAGATGGAAGAGCAATTTGGCGACATAAGGGACTGATGAAAAGTGATTAGACAGCCATTGGTGCAAGTACCACAGCTCTTTCAAAATGACAGGTTGGACTTCGTAAACACTGAAATACGTCAGCCAAGGAGACAACAATAATTTAGGGGTTGGGCCGTTCCCATCGCAGAAATTCTTTCTAAATTCTTTCATTAGCAGAATTACACAACGGGATTCCAGGTCCTATACAGCTGGCATGACAATTTGGTGACTCTGGGGCTGTTCTTGTTCTTACAGTTACCCCCAGGATGTTTTTGTTCTTGAAGTGACCCCAGGGCTGTTCTTGTTCTGCAGTGATCGTAGGGCTGCTCTTGTTCTTGCAGTAGCCCCGAGGCTGTTCTTGATCTTGCAGTGACCCCAAGACTATTCTCGTTCTTGCAGTTGCCTCGGGACTGTTATTGTTCTTGCAGTGACCTTGGGGCAGTTCTTGTTCTTGCAGTGACCCCGGGGTTGTTCTTATTTTTGCAATGACCCCACTGCTGTTCTTGTTCTTGCAGTGACCCTGGGGCTGTTCTTGATCTTGCAGTAACCCCACGGCTGTTCTTGTAGTGACCCTGGGGTTGTTCTTGCAGCACTCTACAGGACTCCAGGATGGCAGTGAGATCAGAGGAATAGGCTAAGATCCTTGGCACAGCAGCACCACTGCGACAGGTGCCGAGGGTCAAGCAGTGCACTGCTGCAGTACAGTGGCACAAATCCATAGGCTGACATGAGAGTTTTGTGCATCTCTTGGTGTATGTTTTTATTTTTGGTGAGTGCTGGTGTGTATGTATGTTTGTGTGAGTGTGCGTGTGCAGAGAGTCACTGCCTTTAAGTACATTATTACCTCCTAAGCACATGTCCCCAGAGGCATTATTTCATGATCAGTTCTAGCCCTTATGTCCTTTCACATTTCCATTAACCATGGGCTTCCTCCAGTAATACAATAAACAGCACTGGACCATTACTGCTATTGTTTATTTCAGGCCTCCATTTCTGCTCCTGTTAGCGTTTGAGTTGCTGCCAGAAGGTTGCAGGTCGCCTGCTTGCCAATAGTTACAGTATGACAATGCTACTCGGAGCGGGTGATGGATGCGAGTGGCCAGGCAGAGGTGATGATGTAAAGACTCGCTGCAAATGATATTTCCAAAACACAGCTGCTGCTCCCCATGCAGGCATTTCTGCAGAAAAATAAGACTGTTAAACAAAATACCCTTTTAATGAGCAACTCAAGGCTGGAGAAACAGCCACAGAAATGCAATAATCCAGACTGGGGCTGTGCACATTAATATCTTAATACATTAATTCTAATTAATTATATATAATACTTATTCTACACTCACCTAAAGGATTATTAGGAACACCATACTAATACGGTGTTTGACCCCCTTTCACCTTCAGAACTGCCTTA
>JAODJU010000035.1:4790998-4801656 GCA_026776725.1 Gnathonemus echidnorhynchus
GATTGGTTGATTAGATAATTGCATTAATGAGAAATTGAACAGGTGTTCCTAATAATCCTTTAGGTGAGTGTATTTCAAATATGAAAAACAGATTTTTACATAATACTTCCATTAAATGGCCAACTGAATAGCAAATTTCCAATACTCAGTCTAGTTCACAAGTAAATAAGATTTAAGTTTTGGCAAATTTAACAAGTGTTCTTCTCTGAATTAAAAGAGGACTAAATGAGTTCTTGTTCCAAATACGGTAACATATGATGAAGAAGCTTGCCTTTAGATCATTGGCATCCTCGTCTAAAAAACAACAAAAAAAGGACAGTGTTTCGGAAACCTATGACTTGTGTTTTACTAAAGTAAATGTCACAAAATGTTTGTACTATACAGAAACTAAAAAAGCTTTTATTAAAATCCCATTTAATGCTCTCATCGATTATTATAAAAAATAAAAGTAAAAAACTCTTACTCTGTGCAATACTGTTACTTGACTGCCACCTTAAATCGTTGACAATTGTACTGCTGCTCACTCTTGTCACTTTATTTCATGTGCAATAACATTGCCCCCCCCACACCTTCAAACGCAATACTATCTAGTACAGGGTTACAGTCTTAGTCTATTTTTGGCAAACCTTTTTTTAGAAACCTTTTTTTTTACAATTTTAACTTTATATTGTTATTTCTTTACACTATATTGCTGAGAGACTTATTCTCATCAATCACATTTCATTGTAATGTTGACCCTGTGCTAATTTGCATATGACAAATAAAACTGAAAACTGAAACTGAAAACTGCTGAAACCAACAGGAAACAAACCTGTAACAGATACCCATGAGTGTGTCTGCAGGAGAATGTCACCGTGTATTCTTTAATGAAGGTATAAGTGATCCAATCTGATTGGCTGCTTCATTATGACAGGGGACTTCGTCTGCTGTGATTGGCTTAATGGATGCTGTCGTCAGGATGACCTCATGCTGAGTATGGCACTCACGGCCAGGCGCTTCATCCATGAGGCTCTTCATGAAAGGCCGCCGCCTCACCGCGTCGCTTGTTGAGCAAATGTGTCTTTTTGGGGTTGGAGGGGCCACCTAAGAGCTCAGACACGCTGTACATTTAATTACGAGATTCAGCCTTATTTGGTTCAGGATACTGCTTGTAAGGAAGTGCCAAAGCTGCAGAGAGCTCTAGCCGTCCTCCTGACGCCTCCTTGTGGGGGCAGGTATGCGCAAGAAGGGGAAAAAGACTATATACGGGTAAAATGGCAACTAAGCCACTAAATAAAGCGCTTTAATGGAATGGAGCCCTGCGTGGGGGTGTGGGGTGTATATTTAGCCGCTTTCTGCAGGTTCCCAATGAGGCCTCGCTGGCTTCCTGACACACACGCCGGGCTGGGCGCCATGACAGAGCAGGAGTTACGAAACAGGAGCCCACGTGCGCGGGCCGAGAGAGGGGGGGCCTGCGGCGCACCTGCAGGGCCGCGCGAGACCCATGCCCGCTCGAAGGGGGGAGCCGCTCCTTGGAGCAGCGCCATGGCGGAGTGGAGGAGGGAAAGCTCTGTACAGAGGGGCATGAGTGAAGCGAGGCCATGAGAGAACGCCGCCATTTTAACACTCAGGCCCTCCTCACTTAACGACCTCTCTATTTAATGACCACCCAGACTTACAGGGTGCGAGAACTTTGGTTATGGGAACGGCAGCGTGGCGTCTCAGCATCAAGCGTCTCATCTCACATCACCCTGTCTCAGTCTCAGTCCCCACAATTTTTTTTGGTACATAATTTTTATCATTTTTGCTGTATTTTTATACTCTGTAATATGTAAGAGTTATGCAAATTATAACAAAGTGATCAAATTGATGTTTCCGTTAGACCTTTTCTTCATTCAGAATAAATAAAAACGATTATCTGTATTCACAGTATGCAAACCTAAGTAATGTATATTAGAGCTGATTTCCTCTGATTTATGCTTGAAATATCGGTAAGGGACGGCTCCTAGCTCATCGACCAATTCACTTAACGACACAGGAATGGAACTTGCTTGTTAAGTCAGGAGTGCCAATACATTTCATTTATAATATTTCCTTATTTCTACAACCTCCAGACCTTAAATTTTGTCAGTAAAATGAAGGGCATTTGGCTTGGGGGCATATCACAGCCCCCCCCCCCCCCACATTTAAGTCCTGCTTGCGGAGTAGCTATTCCCAAAGGCATGGTGAAGAGCCAGAAAAGGCGGGGGCCACGGCAGCAGGGGCCGGGTGCTGAGGCATAGCTGTGCACGCCAGATGCTGTGCTTTACACAAAGGGATCTCTCTGCTTAGCCTGAGCCTCTGCAAGGCACTATGGGGTGACTCACCAGCTGCTGAACATCTAGAGAGCAGAATGTGCTAGTTTGCGTAGAGAAAGCAGTTATGGGAACAGAAAAATGTTATATAAGGCAGATGGAAAACAGAGAAATTGCACATATTTTAAATCCAGCTTCTCTATATTAACAGATACTCAGACTGTGCTCCAGTCCAACCAGATGGTATATTAATTCATCATTTACATTACATCTTACATTTATTTATGCTGCAGTTGTGCTTGTCCAAAGCCACAAACAAATGAGGCAGACAGAACCTCACGAGCATACAGCTGTCAAGGAGCCAGCTAGGCGCTCAGTGCAGCAAGGGTGAGCTTCCAGTGAGAAACCAGTAACAAAGTGCTAGTTAGCATCAGAGCCTGAGCTACACAATTCAGAACAAACATGGCAAGAAGCTAATGAGACAGTAGAGCTATTAAGTCAAAGTAAAATACGGAAAAGAGCATTAGGGACATGCAGGAGACCAGCAGAGCGATCACAGATGAGACAGACGAAGCAATTCATTGGTTGAGGTGTTCCCAGAATAGAGGGATCTTTCTTGACCAAAGGGCCTTATACTCTCTATAAGAACAGCTTTTCAATCCAGCTCCTAACTGTAATTCTGCTCTGGGATTCTCATTGACTAAGACCTTGCTGTTGCAATTATAATACAACCAGGAAGGCAGCCAGGTTGATGGCTGGAGATAAATGCAGCTCCCCTTAACCCGAAGGGTCTTCTGCCTTCCGAGGTCCCTGATGGCTCTCATTACACACCGTCGTCTTTGTCATCCAGATGAGCCATAATTAACATCCCAGCTAGTAATAGCTACCTGGCCGTTCCCATATGTGGTCGAAGACCCCTGCTGGACGAGACAAGCCTCACACCTGCCTCATTGTCCTTGAGGTGGAGGAAGGGGTGAGGTGGCGTGGGGGGAGGGGGGACAAAAGGAACGAGGACATGCAACACCCTGCCCGAGGCACAAAGGAGGGGTGTCCAAGCTGCAGAATTGAAATCCCAAAGGCTCTAGCACCCATGACAAAGATGTGCCTTGGCAATGCTCAACTTATACAATCCACTCTCTATAAGAGACTAAATTATTCAAACCAACTTATAGGCTGAAGTGTTGATCTTTCCTGAAGGTACAGTTCATCAGTCATTATGCTTCATGCAGGGTGGAAGGCCAGCTGCCAAACAAAGGTATAACTTAGTCTCTTTGAATAAATGTGTCTACAGCAAGACTAAAAATAAATGACCCTCTACTCAGAGGAGTTTCCAAGGGAATTAATTTTGGGTAATTACTGCATTTTAAGACCCTGGCATTGATTTAAAGAGCTTTGTGAGCCTGTATCTGGCCTTATGTCTCTTTCTTTAGCCCAAGATTCTGAATAAAAACTGAATAAAAGGGAAGCTTTGATGTGGGGCAACCTGAAAACACCACACATCTCCGAACCACCTTAACCATGTGCCTCTAAGCAGTCAATGGACCCCTAACAAATCGTTCACTTTAGTGCGCAGACGTCCACCTCAGCTTCTGTCCACCTAGATCTCCTCACATGCCCCAGATACCTGGGTCATTACAGGGCATCACCCAAGACAGATTCTTCATGACTGCACACGCCTCAACGGCCATTACTAAAGGCTGCAGGCACCTCCATGGTGGGAAGAAGGAGAACGACGGGCTGGTCACCAACTAATAGATTACGAGTTTCTGTCTCAGTTTAGACTTTTTTCAAATCATTAAATGTGGCTACATTTGTACATTAGCTTTGTACATTATATGTTCTGTGGCTTTTTGGGACAAAAACTGCTGTTTGGTGTTCCTGGACAGATACACTTTGCAAAAACCAATTTCTCATTTCTAAGAACGTGAAAGGTGAATGACGTTGGCCACGATCTGCTCGTTTTCTCGGGATGCCGCTCGGTGTTGAGCATCATCGTTCGTGCTGAGGATCGTCTGACACCATGTCAGGGAACTCGCTGGAACGCTTAATCCTCTGGAAGCTCTCCATATTTCATGCTCTTCTACTTGTTCTTCCTGCCCTACCAGCCCATTAGGCTTCCAGCTTGTCCCTCTCACCTGCTGTTAAACTTCTCCGGGTGCTTCTCCCTCATCAGGTGGAACCGGTGAGCAATGGAGGCATCCTAAAGAGCAGGACAGACAGGCAGAGTCACTGTTTGGCTCCCTTGATGTTGTCCAGACTGAATTTGGCAGCACTGTTAATTACTTGATTATGACAGCATTTGGTACAATTAGTTTGCACATATATAGAGCATTTGTAGGGGGGCTTGATGGCTGCAGGGTATTGTTGCTGTTTATAGAACAGCTCTTCGTTTCTTAGAGTTATGATTTAGTGCTACCCTACTAAGTGTAATCAATTTCTAACAGGAAGGTAAAACAAAAGACGGGTAATTGCTGACTCTCCACTATTGTGCCAAGAAAGAACAAGGCCAAACCAGGCTGAAAGATGCAAAAAAATAAGGCTAGGCTAACTGCTGCAGAACTAAAAGCTGGTTCATACTTCTCCGCACACGTACTATCGGACGTGTCTGCTTGAATGTTTGTGATGCGTTTAACGGCACCGTGCGCCTCCGTGGACGAGCGCCTACTGCACTGCAAATTTGGGTCCGCATAATGGTGTACACTCGGCTCTGGACACACTGCGCATGATCGATTCGCTAGCGTCCACTTTAAATACCAACATGGATGCTTTTGACAAGTGTTGGGGTAGTTTGCAATCTCTACAGACTAGTTACAAGGTAATATAACATATTACATCCATGTAAATGCGTGTGTATGTGAGTGCAGATTTTTCTCCAATTGAACCTCAGGGGGAGTGGTCCATTATGCTCTCCTGGAGTGAGTCAGCAGTGATGGGGGCTCACGCAACTCCCCTACCACTTCAATATCCCACAATGCTTTGCACACAGGAAAGAGAACAGTGAGATAAAAATGCTGAGGATGATGCATTGTCAAATAAATCTAAGAACACAATTACATATTATAATAAAAGTTAGTATTAACAAGCGTATGTTATGAATATGACATTTTTTAAGAAAGTTCATTTTCACAAGATGAACAGGCATGACAATAATGCCTATACATTATAATGTACATGAAAATTATGTTATATATGGTGTCCATGGATGGTTTGCCATTATCCGCGGTTTTGGTCTTGGAATGTATCACTCGCGGATACGGGGCGGACTACTGTGTGTGTGTGTGTGTGTGTGGATTAGGTTTATATTACACTATGGGGAGAAAATGTTCTGCACAATGTAATGAAAACCTCCTATTTTGACATTGTGGGGATCATTTTTCAGGTCGCCACAAAGATCTGTGAATGCAATCAAAAAAGTAAAAGTAAAAATGCCAAAAGTCTCGTATATTGTTTAGTTACTTATGGGTAAGGTTAGGGCTGCATAGGCATTAAGGTTGTCATGTTGGGATTAAAGGTTTCCCCATAGAAGTGAATGGAGAGTCCCCATGAACATATATTTACAAACCTGTGTGTGTGTAACATAAAGTAACTCAAAATGTGTAGATATTCAGATTGTTCAATCAGTGTGATATGGCCACATCACCCTCATCTTCTCACAGTGGATAAACTTCTTGGTTTTCTTAATATGGTGGAAACCATCCAATAGTTATAGTGATCAACTGCTTATATGTAAGCCTAGGAGAGAATCATTCTTATACAGATACTGTTTTAAAAATTTGCTTAAAGTAATCACATAGTCTCTTCATATTGGGTCTTTTTATATATGACAACATACAGAAAAATTAAAACTACAATTTTTTTTTTTTTTTACTTGCTTACTTTTTTTACTTGCTTACTTGCTTACTTTGCCATCTGCTTCTGGCAAAGTGACCTCACTAAATAGCAACACTGTCTTATTACTCATGTAATAAAAATACAAATGTCATTTAGAAGGTAATCTGCCTGAGACACAAAGAAAAAAATGGTCATAATGATCATCCACTTATACTGACCAATTCCACCTAGACAGACGTGATCACAATAAACGGTTTCCACTGTAACTCCTATATTATTAATTTAAAGAAACACCAATACAGCTCCATGAGGGAGCCATTTCGTCACAAGATAACACATTTCCTGTTTCCTGTAAAGAAGACTGAAAAAGGCGGGGCGAGGGTGAGTCTGTCCCAAATCTTTCTTGCTAAAATTTCCTTCGGTTTAAGTGCATAGAACGTGTTGTGAGGGCCATGTTTCTTCTACCTCACTGCTATGGTAGGTGTGCAGGGAATATCAGAATAATAATTAATATTATTATTATTAAAAATATAAATACAACACGTTGTGCGCATGTACAAAGTATGTGGCTTGACCAGAAAACTATGAAAGTTTCCATGTACGCATACACAGAGTGAATACACGAGTGCTGTGCTTGCCCGGAGAGGTACGAACTTTCCTTATCTACTCCACAGCATCCAAATGGCATCAGATGAAGACAATTAACAAGCTTGATGTAACAATGGTAACCTTGATCTTGCCTCAGCAGGATTCTGGATTTATAAATGACCTGGCTAGTTATAAATGCAACGACAAAGCCCACAAGAGCACAAATACAAACCAACTGAAAACTATTACTGGCCAAAGAAATCTGACGTATAGGAACAAGATTTAAAAAATGCCAGAAAACGGAAATTCAATAGCCACTAAGGAGTTATTTGCATAGTGCAGCTACTGCTGTGAAGGTGAAACGCCAATGAAGTGCAGGAGATCATTAGCAAGCCCCCTCAGCAGCCACCTGCCTCTCCACTGGTATTTCAACCATTAAAACATTTACTATAAATGAAAAACATTTATAAACAGCACACATGAAGCCTTCTTCTAGAACTTGAAGGCATACCGTTTAACCAGTCGCTCTGGCTCCTACATGTTATTTTTCACTGTGGTAATGGAAAACCAACCACGTGGCCCTCGACGGATCAAGATTCTCAGCCCCCGACATAAAATACGTCTGATTTGATGATATAAGAAGTCCGATAATACTTAATTTGCCCTCTTGCTTATCTAAAGATACAACAAACAGAGAACTTCCATTCAAACCAGTGAATATGGCTGTGTGGCACTGAGCCAAGAGAGCTAAATTAAATGAACATGTAACAGTATTCAGTTCGTAATTACTCCATTTTTGGAAGAGCTTTATTTTGCGAAGATCAATGACCAAGTCTCATATACAGGAGATGCAGTGTGATTACGTAAGCCAGGGGTAAGTTTACAACATGCCGGATAGCCTTGTGCATGTTTCTGTGTATTCTGTGGCACAGAGGACAGTGAGGGTGATTCCTTTTCTGGGCTGATGACAAATAGACGAAGGTCTCCAAAACCATACCCTGGAGCCCTGGCGTACTGAGGCTGTCCCCAAGCTCACCCACACGGCGTCACCTGACCGTGAGTGGCATTTGCCATCGCCTTCCACAGCCGCTGCAGTGAAGGTTGTTTTGTTGTTGAACTTTTGAGCAGAAGGGAGAAAACATTCAAGCGTAGAGAAAATGTCACCTTCACTGTGCCCCAGGGTGGGGGCGGAGAAAAATAAAAGCACTTTGCTGGTCTGACTTTGGCCGGAGACACATCAAAGCATGTCTCTGTAATGTCATCATCCGCTTCTCTCATACACCCCCCCCCCACATGATCCCCAGTGTCAGTGATCAAGGTCACCTTCGACAACAGGTAAATGTAAAAGCACATTGGCAGCTAACTGCTAACAACCTCATCTTACGCAGGACCGCTCTATTGATATCAGTATAGCCACCCAGGTAGAAATCCAGGTATGTATGAATATATTGATCCGCTGAGTATTTCAGCCGAAAAATCACACAGGATGCATTCCTCATGTGTCATGCATTCAGAAAGTACCAGAACATGTGTCTGTTATGAGGATGATGAAAAGCCAACAAAACGGGCTGAAGTGGAGAGGAGTCGATGTCATTATTTCTCCAGGGCTTCTGCAGCTTATCCTTCAAAGAAAACTCAATTCCCCGTCTTAAGGAGTAGCACCAGAGCCTACCTAATTATATACAATGAGAACAACATATTAGTAAGAATACATCATTAAAAAACATGACTTCCCGCAACTGTTAGCATTCAACAAGTGTAACTCTATCCCAGCGCCATTAAACAGGCCGAACTCTAACCCGCCTGTTATACTGGCATCTCCTCATCTCTGTGTAATTTTCTACCAGCCGGTTTGTAACGGCCAGCCAGGTGTCACTCAGCATGCTCCTCATTGCCGCGGTAACCTGGGCCGAGTCTGGCAGCTGTGTACTTCCTGCCACTGATACTCCCCCTGACCTTCAGTCTGTGTGCTAACACTCTCGCTTTCAGCTGGTCAGCTTGCGCTGGCTAAAAACAGCCCGGCCCAGCTGTGGTAAACTGCCCCCCCCCCACCCACTCATACGGAGCGCTGAGCTCTGCCCTCTGTTGCGCCTCTGGTTAACCTGGTGAATGGGTCCCCATCCGCAGAGACGAGCTGCTGTTGCAGAAACGTGGCTGGGTAACAGATCCCAGGTTTCAAAGTATGATGCTTGCAACATGCAAATTACAGCGTGAAGATGAAGAAAACTCCATTAACCTGTGCTTGGCTGCCCTGCGCTCCAGCCCTGATCCTGGTGGCCCAGGGTGTGTCTGTGTTAGTGATCCATCACTAAGCACATTTTGTTCTATGTGCTTGGGTGCCATTGCTAGAAAACAAACCACTGTTGCATAGCATGATTTCCCATGCATTTCCCGTTCCGATTAGTTTCTACTTACTACCCTTTTGCAGCCTGTCATGGTGACACAATCACAAGAAGATAAAAGCTGAACGTAAAAGGTTTGCTTGAGTTCAATATCACACCAACTAGTAGAAATAGTAACTTAAAATGCTACAAGATGTCTCTGTCATAAAAGGTAGATGCTTTCCATAATGTGAAAAAATACAGTACATTGAAAATGTATTAAACACTCAAGCCACTCAAGGCCAATATTTCAGAAACGTCACATTAGCAGTTGCATTAACGCCTCTCATGTTCAGGTGTTTCCTGTGGTAAAGGCTGACATTATGGTAACAAAAGTCATTATTTTTAGTACAATGGGGTGTCAGGGGTTCAGGTGACAATGGTTGCCCCATCCAACGTGTCACTCCTCCTGACACCAGTAACTCTCTAGAATAGTTAGACAATGTGCACCATCCATAGACGGGGCATTGTCCTTCTCACCAGACTCCCTGTCTTTGCTTTCTAGCTGGAAAGCACCAGCGTGGTGTGGTGAATAAGGGCCATTGTTGATTGTACTGTCACAGAATCTCACGCATTTCCATCACTCAGTATCGGCATTTTGGGTTTATGGCGCCGGTGCCCTTGGCCTGAGTGAACAGTAGGCGCAGTCGTATAACAACCAGATGCTGTGTAACACCCCAGCAAGCATCCAGTCTGTATCTTTGTGAAGGATGCAAGAGGGTTATGGGAATGTTTGTTGACCCTAGTGGGTATTCCCACCAAGATGCAACTCAACGGACTTAATGTCTTATATTTTTGGCATCATTTAAAGGCAACCTCAAGCTTTGGATGAAAAAAAAATTAAAACCTCCTACAATCTTATCTAAAAATATTCATAGTCATAAGCAAGAATGTTATTTATAGAAATTTAATGCATAGAAATATAAATGATGTATCTTCAGGTTTAGGTTGCCTTTGTAAAAACAGAACATGCTGAGATCCCAAGACAGTACTCAGTACAGAGATGGCGTCTGGGAGGAAAGGACAGAGCAGAAAGTTGCCCTTTTCTTTTTGGCACTGGTTAAAATAAATATATTGTGTACTAGATAAGTGGTATGGGAATCCTCACCAGTGTACACTAGCAGGAAAAAAACAACCTACAGCATAAAACTAGACAAATCATGAAACAAGCCCAGTTACTGGTTCCAGTGAAGCAGATGTGGGGCTCGCTTTGTTGGGCCATAAAACGAGCCCGGTTACTGGCTCCAGTGAAGCAGATGTGGGGCTCGCTTTGTTGGGCCATAAAACGAGCCCAGTTACTGGCTCTAGTGAAGCAGATGAGTGGCTCGCTTTGTTGGGCTATAAAACGAGCCTGGTTACTGGCTCTAGTGAAGCAGATGAGTGGCTCACTTTGTTGGGCCATAAAACCAGCCCGGTTACTGGCCCTGGTGAAGCAGATGAGTGGCTCGCTTTGTTGGGCCATAAAACGAGCCCGGTTACTGGCCCTGGTGAAGCAGATGAGTGGCTCGCTTTGTTGGGCCATAAAACCAGCCCGGTTACTGGCCCTGGTGAAGCAGATGAGTGGCTCGCTTTGTTGGGCCATAAA
>JAODJU010000035.1:4815952-4826666 GCA_026776725.1 Gnathonemus echidnorhynchus
GAATGAACAGGAACACGTTCTCCTTTAGTGAGTTCTGAAGTGACACTCCACAGAGATAATGCAAGACTGGCTTCTGGCGTCCCTCTCTCCAGCAAGGACAGGTAGCACACAATGTCCTTCAGGAAGACCACCTGGGGTGCAGACACAGTGCTGTCCTTTTGTGACGACGGACTCCCGCTCTGGGACGGGGGCTTTTCCTCCTGGCTCTGTTCTGTGGGTGAAAACACACTAGAGGACTGCTGGTACAGTATATGCACATAAGCCACAGGAACACAGCGGGAGCTTCACCATGGTTGGCTGTACGACTCTACAGTAACATTTGGAAACTCCCAAACACGGCGAGCTATGCTGCCACACCATCTCTAATCAAAACTGAGTTATGACCTAAATCAGGTCTCATAGAATTCATTTTATCTTGTGACCAGCTATGCTCAGTATGGAAGAAAACACAATGTAAAAATTACAGTAACTGCATACATACGGGTGGACAGTCAAAAAATTCTGAAGGCCTTTTCAGTGTCAGTGTAGCTACTGTAACTGGCATTTTTAAGGCAGCATGTAGTGACAGCCAAATAAAGCTTCATGAACTACTTGCTGTATTTTCTGACCCAACTAGATGGTGCTCTCTGTTCAAAAAAAGGGCTTAAAGCATGCCCCACAGCAAGTCAAGAGCACCATCTAGTGGGGTCAAAAAATATAGCAAGTGGTTCATGAAACTTCATTTGGCCATCACTAGCAGTATGCTTCACTGCTGTCTCACCTGGCATCAGGAGGGATGTGGTGCCGTTGAACTTAGAAGCCGCTGGGATGTTTTTCTCAGCCCCTGGGGATTTGTTTCGACAGCTGGGTGACCAGAAGGGGGCGTCTGTGCCACAGGGTTGGGAGGTGGCGGGTGCTGGACCCATTGCCACGATAGCTGCCTGTTCAGACATGTGACGGCCCATGGCAGCTAGAATGCTCTTTCCATTCATTCCTGAACAGGGAGGAAAGAAATAAACGACAGGCAAATAAAAAAGAGCGACAGGAAGCTGCAGTTAACTGGAAATCTCATTTAGTTTTCACTGTAGGGTAAAATGTCCATTAGGACGATGCAGATCATGGAACAGCTTTTTGTGTACCTGTAACAGCAGCGCAGGCCACTTCAGTCTGTATGGAGATGCCAGCATCGATCGTCTTGGACTCTGCAATCAAATTGTTTAGATATGAAGAATGGGGTGAGGAACACTGTTACTGAGGAGATGAACATGGGCAGACAAGAGCTAATGCCATTACAGAAAATGAGCTGAGGGGCGGGGGATGACTGGGGGGGGGGGGTGCTTAATAGGCAGGCTTCTTCGGTATCCTGTTTCATCTTTTTTTATTTTTAGTTTTAAAAATTTAAAACTAAAGGAACCTTTTTTCATCAAGCTGAGTGAAGCCTGATTCTAGGGGACTGTAAAAACTGGAACAATGGAAGCAACAAAAAAAATACCATAAGGTTTCCTGACCCTGTGACACGGAACAAATGACATGTTGCAGTAATAAAAGGAATGAGCAGAGAAGATCATTAATTTTTCATTGATTGTGAGTTAATGGGCAGGAACAATAATACAGACACGTTCTCCAGTGGGACTTTGTGGATGGAGTCAAATATAAAAATGAAGGACCATTCTGGAATTACGCAAGGATAATTCAGTCGGAGGACAATAAACATCCTGAAAACTTCCTGTTTTTTATAAGAAAAAGGTAATATGCATACATATTATGAATACATATTATGTTATTAAATTTACTGTTGTAAATAGACAAAACTGAACATAACAGATTCTTGCAATAAAATGATTTCATAAAATAAAAAATGAAAACCACCATGTTTATTGCCAGTTCAGCACTAGGTGGAGCCACAGACTGAACAGACCACAGTCTTTTGTTCTGGATGATGTGGTTTTAAAACCGACATATCCTATGTGACAGAGTGCAGTGCCTTGGCACGTAATCCTCTGGGATGGGAAATTCCTCTGCTTGGGCACGCTGTATCCTTATTGTTTTAGGATAAAACAAAACAAAAGCTGTTTTGTGCCAGGCGTCTCTCTGGTGACTATGTGAGATGTGTCATCCCAAAAACATCCCAAAACAGATCCGTTGCCCTGGACCAGTAGTGGAGACCAGTCGCATTTACACATTGAACCTCCTCACTTTCTATTGCTACTTTATTTGGACCTTATATTACATTGAGTTATATGGGATGACAGCTAGAGTAGAAACCCAGCAACGTTTCTTCGCGAAAAGACTGCATACAAACATAAAGGTACGGAAGAAGACAGAGGTTTGAACATTTTACAACTCTTACACACGATTTGTGTTGACATATCTTCACACATCAGAAGGGTGTTCCACAAAGCTGGATTTCTCAGTTACCTGGGTTAACTTAAGTTAGAAGACCTGATTGTCAGATAGGAGTGCTCCTTACCTAATCTCTTATTGTATGATCATGACTTCTAGCTTAAGGTAACCCGGCTAACTAAGAAATCCTGCTTCATGGAACACCCCTCAGGCCCTTAATGATGGGCGAATACTGGGACAAAGGAAGCCAAATGAATAACATGCACATAAATCATATGAAAAAAACAAGAATCCTTCATGGTACAGGGAAGCTCCATCACCTCTCTACATATGTGAAGACTTCCACAGGATGCCAGTAGGAGGTGCAGAGGAGCAGTCACTCACCCAGGACCCCAGCCCGTGCAGGATGAGCCTCAGATGGGGCTGCTCCCTTCTTGCTCTTGAAGGAAGTGAAGAGGTGCCGGCACAACTCCTCAGGGATGTCATTCTCAAGGTACGTGGCCATGAAGAGCTGGAAACCCTCATAGTCGATGGGCTGCGGGGGGAGGGGGGCAGGCAGAGGTGGGACATGAAGGGCAGAGGCTGCTGGGAGATTTATTTAAATCAAAGTATATATGAAACAATGTACCTCATTGTGGAGTCTGGAGGTCAAGAATGTCATGTCTGAAGCAACATCCTACTGTTTTATTAACTATAAATCCCTGAGAAAACGGCTCTGTGGTGTGTTTTAACATTGCGACAGCAACCAAAATGTTTTATAGGAACAGACAGAATATAAATTTTTAGTGGTCGTTGGAACACCTCTGTCATTAAAAGCTTCATTTAAGCAAATCTATCACTGCAGCATTAACAGGCTATAGATTGCAATGAAAATGCTGGCTGTATGCATACAACATCATGAACGTGAGGATGTATATTGAAAGAATTAAGTGTCAGGTAAGCATGTCCAAATAGAAAGTTTCATTGGCGAACAATGTTCTTCCAGTATTCCTCCAACATTGGCCACCAGGCTGCAAAATAGGTCGTTGGTTGAACAGACTTGAGAAACGCATGGCTAACGACAAGGAGACATCGGATAGATAGGGTTAGGGCTAGGGAAATGATTAGCCAGCAGCTGATGGCTCAGTGAAGCCATTATTCTCCACAGTGACAATGAGAGAAACGCTGAGGTTCTATGAGGACATGCGACCTGTAAACACAAACTCACAGGGCATGCATCCACCAGCTGCTTACTTGGTTGAGAACATCTTGCATCTGTTTGCCGGTGAGGCATAAAGGAGGAGAGAGGGGGTTATACTGTACTGGGCAAGGAGAGGAGGTAGTCTCTGTTAGGGGATGCTGCATAGCTTCAATTAAAATCCTACCATAAACATTGTGAGGCCAACAGAGGAACTCCTGGACTCTTAAAATCCTTGAACTTTGAATCTTTATCGGCAATAATTCATAGCATAGCTTCATCTCTTCCTTTCAAGGAGCAGAGTGTAGCTCTCAAATGAACAGTGATACTATGGTTCCACCATTAATTATCCCAAGACAGCTAGGATTGATGGTTGCAGGTTCTGATTGCAGTTCAATAGCCGCTGGATGAGATTTAATTAAGGCAATAATGTGGAAAAAGACTGTATGAAGAACAATTACACAGTAAGATTTTGTTATTAGTTTAGCAAGCTTAATGATTCCAAAGCCATTCCCAAACTGTGAAGAGAATAGATAAATCCATTGATTAATCAAGGACAGCTTAAAGCTCAATGATGTGTTCCTCCAATGTGCCTATGATGTAACATCCCATGAAGGTAATGAAACGTCTACTGTTTGAAGCTATTACCTGCTCTGGGTTGTATTTGGCAAGCACACCATCTCCATGAAACTCCTCCAGCACATCTTTTAGGTTCTTTGTGGAATCTGAAGAAGGGAAGAACATGCACTTTGTAAAGCACACTGGGCACACAACTAGCACCCGAATTCACTGGGCTGCATCAGCTTGCTGTGATTAAGATTCCCAGAAAATGAAAACTGGTTCTTATTTCATCAGAAAAGTCTGGATTCCTTGCCCTCTCATCGCTCTACAGTAATATCTACTGGCACCTTGGTGCTCCTGCTTGCTCTCCCTGTGTTGTGGTTCCTCTCTCTCTAAAGCAATGCAGTGCAGTGACTTCTTGTCTGTTGTCAATAGTGTAAAGGTGTGTGTGAGCATGTGCATGTGTATGTATGTATATGCATGTGTATGTATGTGTATGCATGTGTATGTATGTGTATGTATGTGTATACATGTGTATGTATGTGTATACATGTGTATGTATGTGTATGCATGTGTATGTATGTGTATACATGTGTATGTATGTGTATGCCCTGCATGCTGTACAGGATGCTGCCTTACGCTGCACCCTAAATTGCCTGGGATAGGCTCCATGTTTCTTCTAACACATATGTTGGAAGTTGGTTGGATGGATAAATCACTGTGAGATACTTGATAGTGACTGAATGGTCTATAAAAAAACATGGTAGTAAATTTGACAAACACACAATCCACAATTCGGAATACAACAAGTATTAACAATAACAAACAGGGCTATGCATTAACTCAAACATGCTAGGATACGCAAATCACACGGGTGCTGTCATCGCAGGTGCCCTCTGGCTGCTGACCCTTCCCTTTACACAGGTTAGAGGGGACCTGCTGCCCCTCCTGCTCCCTGGACTGGGTGGCCTCTCATCACCACTCCTAGCAGGCTTTCTCCTCGATTAGTGGGGCCCCCAGATCTCGTGCATACTCGACCAGCTTCTGGCACTCCACAGCCAGAAAGCGTTCCCAGCGGAAGTCATCCCCGGGCAGTCATTTAAGTAAGCCGCCCCCTCCTGAGGCTCTCAGCGCTTCTGGGCCATTCTGGGCCTCCAAGCCACAACATGCGTCCTCCTGGCTGAGCAGTACCATCTCTCGGCTACGTAATGCAGCCTCTGCTGCCTCAGCCAGACATTGGTGGAGGTTGCACTCCAGGTGCCAACTAGCCAGTTCACCACGCATCTGCTCCAGCCTCTCCTGCTCCATGCAGTCATGCAGCCACCGCCGTTGTTCTGCCAGCTCACTGCACTCCTGGGCCAGCTGATCCTCAAATGTGCAACATACCTCCTCCTGATGAGCACACTTGCGTTCCCAGGTGGCCTGCTCCTTGCAGAACTGCTCTTTGTTCTGCTCCCACTGCGTCCACTGCTAGTGCTGCCCACGTCACTCCTGATCTAGCTGGGCCTCCAAAACACCTCCTCACGGGCAAGCAGCATCACCTCTGCAGCCTCAACTTGCTGTGGTTACGCTTGCCGTTGCTGGGCTGGGTTGGTGGGCTGTCGGACACTTTGAGAGCTCTCGCCGTCCCTCGTCGCTGACATCTTTGACAGGGGTCTGGTGAGCTGGCACAGGTGGCTTGAGGACACACTGTACAGGTCGGGGGCACTGTGGCAGGACAGGGGTCCGATGGGCTGGCAAAGGCGACATTAGGGCACGCTACACTGGACCGGGGCTTTTCAGCCAGATGAGGAGGCACCTTCCTTGTTCGGACATCCTCTGCTCATCTGCCGGTGGCTCTGATGTGGGCTACCTGGGGAGTAGAATGCCCGGTGCCCTTTTCTTCCACAGCACCAGCAGATGAGCTTCTTCTGAGCTGTCCTCGCCTGAGAAACGTCGCTCTTTTTCCTGCTGCCTCAAGGTCTTACAGGCACTCCTTACCACCATCCGGCAAGCCTGCTCCAGCAGCGCTAATGGGGTTGCATCTGGCATCCCACTTCAGACATCACTGTAGTGCCGGGCAGACAGAGGCATCATGGAAAAGGCAAATGACTGGGAGACTTGCTTGTGGGGAAGAATAGACTCTAATTTTAGCCCTTACATGAACTATCACAGGCACCCAACAAGCACTGAATGAAATACAGCAGAGGAAAGGCAGGGAGGTTAGATACCAGACAATACGGTACTCACATGGGGGGTCATTTATACAACACTAGACTTGCGAGGATCGGACGAGGTTAATGCAAGACAAGGGCAAACACACACTCCACAATCGATAATACAAGTATTAACAATAACAATTACCAACAGGGCTATGTACATTGCTCGTGAGCATGCTAGGACATGCAAAACCTGCCGGCGCTACAATGTAAAATAATTTATACAAAGTACATACACAAAAGAGAGCACCATCTTGTGGGGTTAAAAGTACTGTACATGGTTCATGAAGCATTATTTTGTCCATCAGCACATACTGGCATTCTCCAGAGCCTGCGCCTGACTGTATATGTGACTGACACCATTCTCCAGAGCCTGCGCCTGACTGTGTATGTGACTGACACCATTCTCCAGAGACTGCGCCTGACTGTATATGTGACTGACACCATTCTCCAGAGCCTGCGCCTGACTGTATATGTGACTGACACCATTCTCCAGAGACTGCGCCTGACTGTATATGTGACTGACACCATTCTCCAGAGACTGTGCCTGACTGTATATGTGACTGACACCATTCTCCAGAGACTGTGCCTGACTGTATATGTGACTGACACCATTCTCCAGAGACTGTGCCTGACTGTATATGTGAGGCGCCTTTCATCCCAGTAAGCAGAGCCACACAGTGAAGACCATTAGCGACCTCTAATCATTAACAGGCACATGTCAAAACAAACAGGCCTTGGGTTTTCACAAGCGGAGCTGGATGCACAGGCTGCATCCACAGTGGGTGAGACGGGCTGCCACTGAGCTAACAGGACATCAACAGCTTGGGAGGAAACTATGAGGGAGCTCCACTCCGAAGCAGGGAACTTCTAGAAAAAATGATTCATTGCTCCACTCCAGAAGGTTCATAGGAGCAAGTTAAAAGAGACCAAGGGCATGTTTTGTTAATTTGGAAATGCACTTAAAAATTAACAGTACGGCATATTTGCAAATAAAAACTGATATGCAAGCATTACAGTATCAACAAAATGTGTTCTAGGCAGCTAGCAAGGTAAAATGACCAGAGAACTGCAGAAAAAAAGAAAATGAAAACATCTTGTTCTGCTAAAATGAGAAGCATAAAATGGACACAGCTAGTTTTAACTTCTGCCTGCAATAAATTAATGATAAATGTGAAGAAAGTTTTAAGGAGCAAGGAGCAGTACACTAAAATAGAAAACACTAAAACAGGAAGAACAGCAAGCCCGAGTAAGTTATCATCATTCTAATTGCATATAATGTCGATAAGCTAAATGACTTTGGAAGCCATTTTTGGGCATGTCTCTAATAGCATGACCCTGTGGTATTAATCAGATACTGACTCCTCACATTCCATATAAGAGATATTACAGCCATGAAACAGTACGATGCAAACAGAAATCAAAACAGACAATGTTCAGATAAGGTCATTATACTGTACACATCACAGAACAGGGCAAATGAAAGAAAATACATTAAGTTACAAAGGAAGTACCGAAGGCTTCTAAATTATCGCAAACCAAATCAAAACTGGTCAAATTTCTTAACCTTTTCATTGACTAATTTGGATATGGTGCTACTTAACTGCTGGAACATAAGGATGTGGAATGACAACTTAAACAGGAAAGAAAAAACAGATATCAGGGGCAAGATAAATATAAGTGAACGAAGATGAAGGCCATTTAAACTGGGGTAAATTAAAATTCGACAAGTTCGCTAGGTAAGCAAAAGATCTTGCTTTTTGAAATGGGTCTCTGGTATTGTTAAATGGCTTTCTGACTTGCTGTACTGGAACGGGGTGTGTACACTTTTTATATCCACTATATCTGCACAATAACTGCAGTGCATAACATTCATGGAAAAAAATCTAGGTCCCATTCATGGTTACTGATGTTTGGAGACCTTGATCAAAAACTACAAACCAAAGAACCCCATGCTGACTTTCTTGGAGCATTCCTGTCAGGTATCTTTTCAGTACCGGTATCAGGCGTAATACTAGAGCAAAGTATAAGAAATAATAAAATACTCTTCCTATGTGTTAATTTCCTGTGTCTATGTGAAGTAGTATGAAGTGGCATGAAGAGCATAATGTATAGCGGTACGGTGAGCGGTATGATAAATGGCATTGGGAATGACATGGTGAGTGGTATGGAGAGTGGTATGTTGACTGACATGGAGAGCAGCATGGAGTGTGGAATGATGAGTGACATGATGAGCGGTATGGAGAGCAGAATGGAGAGCAGAATGGACAGCGGAACGATGACTGGCACAGAGGGCAGAATGGAGAGCAGTATAAGGAGCGGCATGGAGAGCGGTATAAGGAGCGGCATGGAGAGCGGTATAAGGAGCGGCATGGAGAGCGGTATAAAGAGCGGTCTAGAGAGCGGTATGGTCAGTGGCACAGAGAGCAATATAAGGAGCGGCATGGAGAGCGGTATAAGGAGCGGCATGGAAAGCGGAATAAGGAGTGGCATGAAGAGCGGTATAAGGAGCGGTTTGGAGAGTGGTATGGTCAGCGGCACAGAGAGCAGTAAAAGGAGCGGCATGGAGAGCGGTATGATAAGTAGCACAGAAAGCGGCATAGAGAGCTGGAAGATGAGCAGTATGGAAAGCGGCATGGACAGCGGTACGATGATGGTTTAGAGAATGGCACAGAGAGCAACGCAGAGATCAGTTTCACCCACAACTCACATTCGCTGTATTGCTGCAGTTGGTTGAACTCAGCTGGGCTCAAGCATTCCCAGCTCCCGTCACCCATCTTGACAGGGAGATGCCGATTAGGGCCGTCCCTGACTGTGGTCCAACTCGGAACGCAGGAGACTTGGCATTGTGCCAATAGCCTTTGCCCCCTGGAGGCAGGGAGGAAGAATGCCTTCAGTGCTTCACAGTACGGCACAGCCCAATGCTCAGGATCTTCAGGCTAGAGACCTGCACTCCCGCGGGACCCAACGCACCAAGTGTGAAGAGGGACAAGATTTGATGGGTTAATGCGGGTGCGGGCGGTAAGGTCCTCATGTATGTGCGGGTTGTGGGAGAATAGAATTAATTGCAGGACTCCCGCAAAATGGAATTATCTTAAAATTAATTTATTAAAAACAAATACTCTATTATTTATCTACTGCACAAAAGCAACAAGAACGACTAAATTAAAATAATAACAATTTACAGGCGCAAGGTCGGGAGCTAATTCTCGCGTGGTTCATGCTCGGAACTATAGGCTATATCTATATCGTGTCCATGTTCATCATTCCATTTAATTAAACTCAAGTAAAACTAAAAATATTTGTTTATTTCCCGTTTCTTTTTTATATACACTCAAAAGGGAAGCAAGTGAAACAAATAACAGAGTAGCGGGAAGAAGCGGTAAAAATAAAACTACTTACAGTATATGTTTACCTGCGGGATTTTGTGGGCGGGAGCGGGAGAAAATAATATATATTCTTTGCGGGAGCGGGACAGAATCTTGCGGGAGCGGGCTGGAGCGTGACTGAAAAATCCGTCCCGCGCAGGTCTCTACTTCAGGCTTCACACACACTTCTCAAGCAGTCTCTACAGGTTCTCCGACACATCTGCGCAGGTGTGGAACCGTGCTCTGCACCATCTGGAAGGAGGAGCACAGTTTAGGAAAAGAAACCTGGGTCTCCTGGTGAATTACAATCTTTGACAATCAGAGCGCATTAGCAAATTTAGAGAAATTGGAAGAAATTATGTACTACTGTGCATGTAATGTCTATAAACAGGTACATGACAAAGCCAAAGCATGTCCATATGACTTGGAGGAAATCTTAACCTCACATACTCCTCTCAATAGCAATGGTATGGAGCCTTCAGGCAAAAGGCACAAAAATACACAAAAAAAGACACCAAATAACTGGGTAACGTGGGTCACCACACAAAGACAACAAATATGAAACGTTAAGAATACTACACATATAACAAGGTCTGAAGCAGGTAAAATTAGATTTGCCGGAGTACCATTAATTTGCAGAACGAGTAATGTTCCTTTTCATGTAGTGGCAGTAAGGCAAGCACATCTGTGCTACACAGGAATGAAGTGGAGCCTCAGACCACAGCGTGCTGCTTGGTGACTTAAGGTGGAGTTCAGGAAGCAGCAGAGCTCCTGGCTGACCTGAGAACCTCCTTTTCCTGGTGGCAGTGGGCGCTGTCTTTGAGTGGACATCGCACTCACCTGATTACAGTGTGACAATCATAAGCAGCATTGCCAGCATGTCCTTAAGCTGCCAGAAACTGCTGCCTATAGTGTTTAATGGGGTAGCAGCTTTTTACACTTAGTTTTAAGCTGCCAGAAACTGCTGCCTATAGTGTTTAATGGAGTAGCAGTTTTTTTTTTTTTTCCCCCTGTCGTGTCCGGCAGTTTAGCAAGCAGGATGTTAGTCTGGGTGCCTTATTGTGCCAACACTTTTATTTTGCCAAGTG
>JAODJU010000035.1:4827041-4848060 GCA_026776725.1 Gnathonemus echidnorhynchus
AAACTAACTACCTGGGAGAACTGAAAACAAGGCCTGGATTTGGAATCGAGGTCCAGATTTGAAGAACCCTGATCTATGGAGTGGCTGTACTCAGCATCAAGCTGGAGGCCCAGGAGAACAGAATCCCATCTCAAATGCCCATCCCATGTGAGAGGATTGCATTTCACACTGACCCCACAATAACTTAGTAATTCATATTGTACACCATCTGTACAATAATATAGGCAAAGTACAAGGATGATAAGATCTGACTGGTTCCTGAAAGTAATTTACTTTCTGCCTAAACTTTTGACATTATAGCAAGAGACTTTCAGTAGATAATGCCAGATTTATTTAATACTCGACTTGCTGGAGTAATAAGTTGCTACTCTGTTCTCTTTAAGAGTGCTATTCTTTTAAAGAATTAGCTGGTGGATTGTGCTGACATAGCAAACTACTCCACCCATTTAAATCTATTCTTCTCAAATGTCTCACATCTCGTACAATACAGTTCTCAACCATATCGTTTGGCAAAAAAATGTCTCATTGTCGAATGTATTTTTTGGTTCTTGACCAACTAACCTTTCATGATAAATCTGACAAAGTACGTGTCATTTTATGCATAAACGAAGAGTGCATGAGTCAGTCTACTGCAAATGCCCACTTAGTGAACATCTCCACTGAATCGTGCTGTGTGAATCGTGTATTCTCATGCCTTTTTAAGCTTTTGTTGCTTTTATTTTGTTATAAGATACCATGAGTCATAAGAAGGTTAGTAATAGCAGCAAACCAAAACGGAAAGCTGTGAGACCCACGATTGAGCTTAAAAAAGAAAATAATTGCAAAGTATTATAAAGGTGCACGTGTGTCTAATCTCACTGCCGAATGGTGAATTTTTGGTGAAGTATTTATGAGTTTTAAAGTTTTTATTTATGGTTTTAGCAATAGTTATGTATTTATACAGGTCTAAATAGGCAATCATTTCGGGGTCTGGGACGGAATAATCTGATTTACATTATTTCTTTTGGAAAAAGTGATTTGATTTTCGAACAGATCAGCTCTCAAACAGCCTTCTGGAACAGATTAAGTTCAAGAACTGAGGTTCCACTGCACCAACACTGCAAGGAGACAAAATTTTCTCAGAAAAGGCACCTTATGGCAAGATATCACATATGTACCTCTAACTATGCAAATACATTTTCTATGATAGGACAACAATCATTTTGTAAACACTTTATCTTTCATATGATTACATCTGCTGTACCTGTCATTGGAAGGCTACCGGTTCAAATCCCAGGAGCGGCATAGTGATTTCACCATTGGGTCTTTGAGCAAGGCCCTTATCCACAATTGCTTCAGGGACTGTCTGACCCTGTTTTCTCAACTGTATGTCAATTTGGATAAAAGTGTCTGCTAAATAAGCACAACTGTAATGTAATGAAAGGATACCCTAGAAACAGTAAGGTAATCTATCTCTACCAAAAAAGCACTCTGATTGGTGATTGTGTTTGATATTATGAAGCTATACCCCTCTCTGTTTTGGATTATCAATTGCTGTTCCAGGTTAGGAATTTTCAGAAGCTCATCCAACTGCTGGATGTGTCCAGCAGCTTTTATATTTTCTCAAATGCTGTGTCCTCCTGGAAGCATGGAAATTATAAGACTGCTTCAGAAGGTCAGTGTTGCATGATAGAAACAATACAGGGAGCTGCTGGGGACCGCAGGATGCCACAGTTCCCAGACATCCGCCTGCCCCGGGTAGTTGCTCAGGTCGCATATGCAGCTCCCTCATCTGGGAAGGAGCTGCAGGTGTCCAGGGAAGGGGAATATGGCAAGGAGCTGTAGGAGCCCAAAAAAGGGGAGTACAAGCTGGGAAGCACCACTACACACAAAGAGGGATTCTGTTTGCCTTCAAGGGTTGCCTGGCAACGTGTCATCGTGAAGCTCATGCCACAAGTAGTGGGTGGCTGGCCTGGTAAGGCTGAAAGCTGTATGTGTGCGTGTGTTTACAGAGCGAGAGGAGAAGCCGGGCAAGGTGACTCATCTCTTAAACAACACAGAGACAGACAGCAGAGGGCTGGCAGCCAGGCCCACAGGCCACATCCAGCAGCAGCAGAGTGCTTTGCTCACAAATATTTAACCACCATACAGTATGAAGCTCTAACAACTCTTCATAAGTAATTCAGGGCAGAATTACCACATTTGTGCCAAAATAAACATTAATTAAGATTAATGAATTTGTAGAAAACAATGGTATTATGCTTCAGAATATTCACACAAATACCGCAAAGTAATTTTAGGTTTTACAGCAACATTTACCGGTGCCTAATCTGAGACGCACCCCCCAGCGCAGATTCAATGAAAAAAAAATCAAGCAATGCATCCAAAACCTAAAATGACGCATTTGATTTATAACGATGTGCAATTTCCATGCTATTGCCATCTATTCTTCATTAGGTACCGCACGCAGAGCCAAACAGGACCACCTTTTTCCTACAGAACACCTTCAAGGGTTGAGGGTTGTACATTCAGATAAGCCCTTCCGTATATCACATATCACTACTACACTGAATTGTTATTTTGTTATTTTTGAACTTCTGACCTTCCTGTTAGTTGAGCCTGGCCAATCTGCTCTGACCACTCTCATTAACAAGGTGTTATCAGCAACACAACCGTCTCTGACTGGATGATTTTATTTATCATACCGTTCTCTATACACTCTAGAAACTGTAGTACGTAAAAATCATCTTCCTGCTGGAATGGCCACATCCACAATCATATTGTTTAAAACCACTTAGATCACACATACAAGCCCCTTCAATGCTTCGTCAGCAGCAGGGGTGTTGTTAGGCCTATTTAGCCCCCTAAATTGTTTTCAGCCCCCTCCAAATAAATGGGCAGTTATTGCCTTATTTATTGGTCAGGAATAGCTTTTTTTAATTATAATATCGTATACAGCACATACTGTAATCCAGTGATTCTCAACCTGTGGATCACAACCCAAATTTTGGTCGCAGCAAGTTCTGAACTGGTCGGAAGGCAAAGTTGGAAATGCAAGTCTTTGATATTCCATTATGTTAACCTGTTTCCCCTGCGTTAAATATAAGAATGGCTTATTTCATATCAGAAACATTTGTTTTCGGTGGGGCTGCCACTAACGACTATTCTTCTATGGATTAATCAATCGATTATTTTACCGATTGGTCAGTTCATCTAAATGATTAATTTTCCTCCAGAAAATCAAACTTAAAATTTAAGTTTATTTTGACAACAACAAACTATGTCATTGCAGCGATTAACATAACGGAGTTTTTCGGCACTATACGTACATTATATTATACGTACACAATTTAAAAAATAGATTAGTAGTATACCTATAAAACATTACGGAACTGTATAATTTCGGCGTAACCTTATGCTTATTACATTTGGTTAGTGGAGCACGACAGGCAATTTTTTGGTAAATCATGGAGGCGATAAGCATTGAAATCACTCGGTAGCCACAACATCTTCTAAATGGATTGATTAAAGTTTAAACTATGTAGAAAAACTTTGGTGGCGTGGCGATACTTTTTGCAGATTATTAGACAATTAGATTTTTTTAAATACAAGGACAAAAGATATTAAAATGCTCTCCGTATTAATGGAAATTTAATAAACATGAATAGGCAGTGCTTCTGCCTGCTCTGGCGGTCCATCGTCCAGAAAAGCGCTCGCGCGTTCTCTTCAGGCGCTTGTGCCTAACGCAAGTTCCGCTCCTGTACGCCATCGAACTTTTCAGTGTACAAACCATCTTTTTGTTTTGTGATAATTTTAATTACTCCTATAACTACGTATAATGATATTAAATAAAAACATTTGTTATAATTAAGTGAAGAATTTTAGAAATCATAAAGGAATTCTCATTAAAATATATTTTTTTAAAAAAACGACGCGCGGATTTAAAATATAGACGTCGTCGACGTAATCGACTACATCGACTAATCGCCGCAGTCCTAGTTTTCAGTTGTTAAATTGTAGTAAGCATATTAATTTAGACTTATACTTGATATAGCTGAACTGACATGGTAAAAATTGGATCGCAGTGCAAAAGATACACTTTGAGGGTTATGTTTATTACCCGCAGAGAAGGGGTTTCACTAAACCAGTGTCTCAATTGGTTACCAAAAAGTCTAGGGCTTTAGTATTCGGCACAGGCAACAACAGGCGGGAGTTCTGAAGAGAATCGTAAGAGAACTAAGTTATATACTGATACAACTTTTAACCAAAGAGGGAAATTTGTGCCGCTTTACAAAACTTAATAATATGAAAGAAAACTGTATTTAAGTAGCCAATACAGTAACATTGTAATAAACACATTTACTAAAACAGACCAATAAGAGCTTCTCGTGTTACCTCAGGATGTCTTAAAAAATCCTTTGAAAAACGAAAATAACCCACATTTAACCGAAATAATCCAACTCATCATAATCATAATCATTCTATCTGTACAAGACTGAAATGATGCATTTACTATGCATTCAGCCCACCCTAAACCCACAAACAATTTACTAAATATACATTTACGTGAAGCTTTTTTTCCACAGTTAAATTTTACCTGCTGCCTTTTTCATTTAATTTAAAACCCCTCTCACGAGCTGTAGTTTCCGACGTGTCTTTTCGATGCTGGTATGATTGAATCTGGCTGAACTGCGTTCCTTTGTCGTTGTGAATTAGGCTGAGCCTCCCCTAATTTTCAAATCCTAGAATTGCCCCTGGTCAGCAGTAATTTAGCCCTGTCTGCGTGCTGTATATATTCAGATACAGCCACACGATTGACTATGCGGAGATCAGGCTGGTTATATATACACCGGATGTCTAATCAACTGGCTGCTCAGTGTATTTCACAATTTGAGCAGTAAGAACAAGATTACAATAAATGGAATGAAAAGCCCATTAAATAGCTGTTATACTATTTTCACATACAGTGCCCTCCATAATATTTGGGACAAATTTAGACACATTTTTCCTTGATTTACTCCTCTGCTCCACAGTTCAAAATTTCAAACCAAGTCAAAGGAGATTAAATTGCACGTTCCAGATTTTAATTTAAGGTTATTTGCATACATTTTGGTTTCACCATGTAGCAACTGCAACACTTTTTATACATAGCCCCCACCGTTTCAGGCCACCATAATGTTTGGGACATAGCAATGGTAGTTATAGTAAAGCATGTTTAGTACTTTGCTGCATATCCCTTACATGCAAGAACTGCTTGAATTCTGAGATTCGAAGACATCAGCAGGTGCTGAATATCATTTCTGGCGATGCCCTGCAAAGCCTCTGATGCAGTGACCTTCAGCTCGTGGTTATTTTGGGGACTTGCACTGTATATGTGATATGAAAATCTGCACACAAATTTATATAAAATTCAGAATAATGATACTTTGTGTATATCTGTGGTCACCAACTGGTGGACTCCGGTCTACATCTGGATCAAAATGCCATTGAATCCTGACCACACAATCATTTTTCTCATAGGGAAACCACTCTGAGCGGTACGCTAACCAAATACAAACCAATTTTACTTTTACATAAACTTGAATTATAAATAAACTGGAGCTCACCGACATACTGATGTGGGTTTCCCTTGGCTTTTATTTCACAAAATACAGCATTTCTCAGTTCTTCAAAATTCTTGTTGGATTGGTTTTCACAGCAATCATTCAGTAAACTCAAACTTGCTCGGAGCAGAGGGGTATTCTTTGTATGTGGTTTAAAACATCCAAGTTCAAAGGACTAATCCAGGATCGTCTAATCGTGGATATGGTTCATTTCTTCCTCTTTCAAGGAACTGCAGGTTACTGTGTGGCTGAGAGATGGCGGGGGGTCCAGAGCCTATCACGGAGGCCACAGGTGCAAGGCAGGGAACAGCCCAAGGTGCAGCACCAACTCATAGTAGGGCACACTCACACACCTATATAATTGATTGGCAATGATATACAAGAAGAGGAAGAGGGAGTGAATGGGAATGCAAAAGTAAGAGTAAGACTCATATGCAGTATTATCTTTCTGTCATCTTTCATAACAGATGACAGACACCCTAATGCAGTGTTTCCTAACCCAGTCCTCGTGGTGCCACGTTACACATTCTTGCTCTTTCTCAGCTCCCAACACACCAATGCCAGGTATTCTGTGTTCCTGACTGTGTCCAGGAGATGGCAGTAAGCAAAACTGTCGACTATATGAGTGTTCCTGAGGACTTCATTGAGGAAGACTGCCCTAGTAAAAGACGGCAACAAACATAAAACGCTACACGAGACTGCAGTTGTTGGTCTAGTTGGGGAGAACGATGGCATGCACCTGAGGAACAGCAGCCTGGGGTGAAACAGGTGCAACATGTTCCGTCCAAGAGATACTCATAAGCAATATGTGCGAGTGGGTACTTTTGTAATTGATAGTTTACTGTGACTGTGACAAAGATCTGTTGTCATTTTAACTGCTGGTCATCACAGCGGGTGCGGTAGGTCCAATTCTGGTCATGCTTTCTTTTTGGTCAATGACTTGCATGTTTCTTCAATTCCCCATCAGCCACAATGTAGAAGAAACCAATCAGCAATACTGTGAATATCCAGCACCATGTCATGCCATAACCCACCTCCATGTCTTCTAGGATAATTCTTGGGCACCTTTGTCTCTCCAGATGAAACAAGGGTGAATGGAATAGAGCAACTCATATATTTCATTCTTTGGGACCATGAGGCTTCCCCATATAGGATTTTATGTGTTTCCTTAATCTATTCAAAATATGCCAAGGTTCACAGTCTGATACCTTCCATCAAACCTTCATTCTCCAACCCCAATGAGTAGTTCTTCATAGGTTGGCGTCTGTAACAGCTTAATGGCCCTCATTAAATGCCGTGTGAAGAAACCAGTTCTGAGGTATTTCTGCAACGTATTATGGCTGATGGTCCATTTTAGGTGGCGTGTGAAGAAATCGGATGTAAGGTGTCACTGCGAGAGAAGTTTGCCAGTTGCTTGACCAGGCAAAAAATAATCTGTGAAAGTATATGAAATGGATGAGACTTTCTGATTTGACTTGCCATGTGGACACAAATGTATGAGTCCACTTAGTGGTGACTCTCTTACTACATTCCTCAGTTCGCCCATAAATTGAAAAAAAAAGACATCCTTATTTTTACATTAGTGCAACTTGTGTAACAGCTCATACAAAACCACGCATACAGACTTTTGTATGAAAACCAATATATGGTATATTACTGCAGCAAAGAATAGGCCACAGGATTGCACTCAAAGCCACTTTTTAACCCCCCAGAAACAAGAATCATCAGATCCTACAGCCAGGCCTGGAAAAAGGCCAGTACATTTATTTTAGTAATTGAAATTATTGGTTATGTTTATGTTGCAGGGCTCATTGGACTAATGGAACACATAAAAGGGCATGTTTGTAAAAAACTTCAAGCTAAAGCTAAGTCCAAACACCTCTAATTATCCTCATATATTAAACCCTACTGCTCTTTCCTGGCCTCTTTCTTGTTTGTTTATGTATTGCATGCTGCTCTGATAATACAGCATGAATACATATGAGCCCACATTTTCCATTATTTCATGCTTGCCTCCATACAAAGCTTTAACTCCCAATGCTTTTTGCAGTGAAGCTGCCAGTTTCTTTTAACCTTATTAAATCAAATAAACAATTTATGACCCAAATTCTTCTATTAATCTCTATTAATTGTACTATATATCTTAAAATTCTTTATTGCTATTCTGTCCATGATTTAATTGTTTAGTGTAAGCCTTTGTCTACAGCATCTTACAAACCTTACTCTTATACCCATTTAACCGCAATCGTACAGACACAAGTACAGTTTCCTATTTTTGCACCATCATGAAGGTGACACGTGGCATAAAAGCCATACAGATACATGCTTTCCGTGGACGCAGCATCCCTATCACATGGCTGGCTATTAGCCACGTCCAGGAGACACTTTGTGACTGTACGCTCTATGCTCTATGAAGCTGTGAGGGCCAATGACCTCCTCAATGACTTTTCTCCATCTCACTCTCTGCCTCTCTCCACCCTCCCTACACCTTCTCTCCGCCCTCCCTACACCCTCTCTCCGCCTGTTCTGCATTCTCTCTCCACCCTCCCTACACCTTCTCTCCGCCTGTTCTGCATTCTTTCTCCACCCTCCCTACACCCTCTCTCCACCCTCCCTACACCCTCTCTCCGCCTGTTCTGCATTCTTTCTCCACCCTCCCTACACTCTCTCTCCACCCTCCCTACACCCTCTCTCCGCCTGTTCTGCATTCTTTCTCCACCCTCTCTCCGCCCTCCCTACATTCCCTCACTGCCCTCTCTCTGCTCTCCTTCATTCCACTTCATTCCCTCCACCCATCCACTGTCCCCTCCCCACTCTCTATCCACCCTCCCTACACCCTCTCTCACTCCTCCCTCTTCCCACTGTCTCCCTGCCCTCTCCATCCCCTACCCACTCTGTCCCCTCCTCACTGTTTCTCCACCCTCCCTCCGTCTCCTCCCCACTCTCCCTCCTCACCCCTTCACTCCTGAATTTTAGGAAACAGAGGTACAAAACTTGCAAGAGCAGAGCTGTATAGATAATAGCAGGAATAGTAACTACGAGCTAGCAAACCAAAACACCACTGGGGACACTCCGGACGGTATGCCAGTCAACACCATGGCACAAGGCTTGAGTCACCCTGGAGAATATGCCAGTCAATCACAGGGCACAAGGCTGGGAACACCCTTGACAGTATTCCAGTCAATAACAGGGCACAAAGCGGACATCCCAGAAAGTATGTTGGACAATCACAGGGCACAAAGCAGAGGACATGCTGGACAATATGTCAGGCAATCACAGGACACAAGACTGGGGAAACCCCTGACCGTATGCCAGACAATTACAGGGCACAAGGCTGGGGAAACTGCCAACAGTATGCCAGACAATCTCAGGGCACAAAGTGGGGGACATCCCAGAAAGTATGCCAGGCAGTCACAGGGCATTAGGCTGGGGATACCCTGGACAGTATAGCAGGCAGTCAGAGACCACAAGGTGGGGGACATCCCTGACAGTACGCCAGGCCGTTACTGGGACAAGGCTGGGGCCACCCTCAGTGGTACACCAAGTAAAAACAGGGCACAAGGCTGGGGACACCCTGGACAGTATGCCAGGCAGTCAGTGGGCACAAGGCGGGGGACACCCTGGACAGTATGCCGAACAGTCAGTGGGCACATACACACAATACGGACAATTTAGAGACATTAATTAGCCTAACTACACATGGTTGTTCTGCAAGAGGAAACCCATCGGACCTGGAGAGAATATGCAAACTCACTCACATGCACACACACAGAACAGAGATGGGATTTGAACCCCAAACCCTAGAGGTGTGAGGTAAGAGTGATACTGAGCCACCCTAAATAAACCAGCCAAATGAAATAAAAACAAAAGAAATAAACTAAATAATGTTTGTCAAGGTACTTAACTGTAAAAGAAGTCTAGCTATGCACAAATACCTGAACAGCTAGTCTGGTAGTAGAGAGGAGTTATGTGATGTTGATGATCAAGCCTAATGAAGGTTAAATCAGATCTTAATATCGATGACAATTTTTGAATAATATAAATAACAAATAATAACACGTTGTCAATTGACATCCATGTCAGAACATCGTTATGGTGAGGGGCATTTGGGGAAGTTCTCTAAAGCCTTTTCTAAAAACAAAGTGCAGAATGTGGCTCCGTATTACAACCACTGAGAATGTACATTACATTTAATATATATATATATATATGTACGTGTTTTATTTATTTATTTTTCTGTTGATATCATCTCCCCCTGACACTTGAAACTCAGTACCGGCAGGCAGAGCCCAAAATACACGTGTCACGGTGACAGAGCTACTGGCTGCAGGATGATAAGCTGCCGTGTCCCTTTTCCAGTCCCTCTGCCAGAAAAACAAATATTAACCGCCTGCAGAATCGTCAGCTTTCTCAGAAGTAACTGCAAAAATCCCGGCAGAATAATGGAATCCACGGTGAAGCTAGAGATGCCGGCCTGGACGGCAGATATTTCCCATCAACCGCCGTCAGACGCAGAACACCGACTAAACAGCTGCACCCGAAGCGTGGTGAACTTATGAAGGAAGTGATGGAGAAAGACAGACAGATAGAGAGGCTAAGAGGGAGGTTCTTACCTGATAGTCATTCAGGGAGTGGAATATGGCATCAGGTTAACTGTAGTCCCAGGCAGACAGGCTGTGGGGAGTGTCTCTATCTGCCGTGCACCGTCACACACGAGCAGGGTGTTCCTGGCACTGAAGCCGCCTCCAGCCCTTCCAGCAAGAAATAATGAAGCTCCGTGCCCCTGCTTCCCCTCTTCCTAACTCCCGGTGTCTCTCTCTCTCTCTCTCTCTCTCCTCATAATTCCCAGATCCTCTCTCTCTCGCTTTCTCTCTATTACCCTCTGTAATTCCCAGATCATCTCTCTCTTTCTCTCTCTCTCCTTCTTCCTAATTCCCAGTACCATTTTCTCTCTTCCTAATTCCCAGTTCCTCTTTCTCTCTCCCTAATTCCCAGTCCGTCTCTCCCTCTTCATAATTCCCAGTCACTTTCTCTCCTTCTTCTTAATTCCCAGTCCCTCTGTCTCTCCCAGATTCCCAGTACCTCTTTCTCCCTTCCCTAATTCCCAGCCCAGTCTTGCTCTTTAATTCCCAGTCCATCTCTCCCTCCTCATAATTCCCATTCCCTGACCTCTCTCACCCTCTTCTTAATTCCCAGTCCCTCCCTCTCTCCGTTTTCTTAATTCCAAGTCCTTCCCTCTCTCTGTCCCTCTTGTTAATTCCCAGTCCTTCCCTCTCTCTGTCCCTCTTGTTAATTCCCAGTCTCCCTCTCTCTCCCTCTTAATTCCCCGTCCCTGCCTCCCTCTCTCTCTTCTTAATTCCCAGACTCTTCCTAGTCTCCAGTCCCGCTCACTGTCTCCAGGATCCAGACGGCTCAACAGGCAGCTGCACTTTCTTTTCAGCTAGCTGTTTATCCCCCCCCCATGCAATGTCACCAGGCTCATCCAACAGCTGCCCCTTCCCTCGCAAAACCGCTGGAGTCTGTCCTTCTCCATCTGCTGCCCCCCCCTTGCTACACTCTCCCCGTGTCAGTACCTCCTGATCTTTTGCAGAATAACAGCTTACAGCTGCCAATCACCCCCTCCCCAGCGGGCCTGTGAACACTGGCATGTGACCCTGTGGGTCATTTGTACATTATTGTCTGTCATGTGGACACATGTAAAGCACACAACAGCATATTTTGTCCTGTTCATCAAATCTGTATGAGCAGGAAATGTACAGGATGGAAAAGCGTTTGTGGCTTGGCCTTATAATATAGCATAAATGTTTCTCCATGGAGTATTCGTGATGTAAAGAGAATGCACTGTTTGGTGGGTAATTTGGCCTAACAGATATGTTCACTGGCCTGCACAATATAAAAGAGGCATGTTCCAGTGGAGAGGACACAGTGAACTCACAATGCTGTTAGCGGCTGAGTAGCTCCTTACAGCCCCCCGGAGGTTCTTAAGAAGTCAGCTGGACCCTCATAAAGCCTTTCATTGTGAATCACTTCCGCCTCTTCTGCTCTATATCCCATTTCTATCCCCTCAGCTGTCTCTCATCCACCCTCTATGTGTTTATCGGGCTATTTCTGTCTCGGCATTCGCTTTGATCTCTCAGTCTCTCTGTGTCCACGTCTTCCTGTCTACCTTCCTAAATCTGTATTCCCCCCCCCCAATAGTACTCTGGTCTGATCATACAGAGAGGAGCAAAATGACAAGAATCTCTCTCTGTGTGTTTGGTGAATATCAGAGCTGGGGTGTGCAGTATGTCACAGACAGGCCGCTCCCATGCGATGGAGAAAGGGCTTGTGGGGGCCATACATTCTTACCTCAAGTTTAGATGATACCTCAGGGTTGTATTTACAGAACATAAAAGGAAATGCTACAATGAAAGTTCACCTGCCAGTATTCACGGCTGATAATGAAGTTCATGATCATCAGGACAAAACCCATAAGGACAGAACTGTTGTATCTCTGTCGATGTAACAACTGTAACAACTATTGGGATCCAAAAGCTCCTGTTGAGTCTGCAGATCTCTCAGTTCACCTCAGAAACGGAATCTATTGAATCTGTCTCTGACAACTGGCAAGGGAATTATGGGGGTTGAAGAGAACCTTCTATTCTAGGGTTACCTTCCTATTGGCACTAGGAGGTTTAGGAGGGAACGTATTGTGTATGGGTTGTAGTTAGCAGGAGTTAGAAGGACAGCTGGAGAGACATTAATAGCACCTGTCATTGACAATTGGTCCTAGGCTCACATAGGTTTATGTATTAGGGAGTATCTGTATATATAGTATTTTTCCTGGTAGGGGATTTTCCATTAGTACAAATATCAGAGGGTTCTAAGACAGAAGGTGTAACAAGTGTCCATTCAGAAAGTACAGGATTTATGTGCTGTTCTGTGAGGCCAACACATCATGCGGGGAGAGCACAGCTGAGCCCACAGAGATGGGCAGTCAGCTTATTACTCTCCGAATCAGAGAACTGGCAGCAGGAGGGAGAGGAAGGGCATCCATGTGCTGATCAGAAGATCTGTCTGCCTGTGCTGATACAAACAGTCCCATTGAAGTAAACTGAAACCAGCTGACATGTATATTAACGTTTTATTAATTCAAGTTTTAGTTTTAAGATTGCACGATTCACAAGCTCACAATTTTAAAATGCAGATAATGTATTGAAACTGCTACAGGATGAGCTCCTTGCAGGACAGCCAAGCAGGACAGACCATCATCTCAGAATATTATCATCTCTAATATTCATCTATAAAACCTGCAGTAGGTTGTTTTATACAGATGCCCCCTGGTGGCAAACTCGGTGAAAAAACTGTATTTAGTGTGTATTACTTTTTTTATGAATGTCCAAGATGCACATTTGTTTAATTAGCCTGCTCTCCTTTTGTGCGTGCGTGTTACTTAAACTCTGAGAAAACAATATCTGCAGAAATAAATGTACCACATATATGTCATGTATGTTTGCAATGTGTTATTCGGCTTGCTTCTACGTTACTGGATTACTTAGAACCTTCTTGTCGCAGGGAGATCAGGCTAACTGAAAACACAAAGAGCAGAGTTAGGGCTGCAAATGGCGAGGCCAAAGGTGTCAGGCCACAGTGCTTCCCAGTAAGCCGCCATGCCACCTACTGGGACAAATATGTATTACATATATCATCAGTGATTTAGTGAATTAAATAAACCATTCTAAAAAAAATCCTATTTTGCCTTTATAATTATTGATATATTCCAGTTACTCCATGCAAAACATCCAGCCTGAGCAGCTGTATCTAGCCAAATAAATGCGCTCATAATGTGATTGTCATCTCCAGGGCTCATTAAAGGGAATTAGATTACTAATTACTGGGAAAAAAATCTAAGAGAATTTAGTCTGAAAGGAGCTTATTAGTAACATTTTAAATGAACATGATTTATAGTACTTGTGAACTAAGGAGAAAGAAAACAAAATCCTTTTTTTCCAAATTGCCTCCCTTAATGTTCGCATTAATGGGCATGTGCCTTGTGTATTCACTGTATCTAGAATGAGGAAGATGGAACATGGCTTAATTTTCCTAACCCGGAAACCCGGATGGCTTAAGCAAATAACATAAGAATTTTGTAATCTCTATGCATGGGCATAAATTACAGGGAGATGGGGGGAGGGGGGTGGTAACCCTTCCAATTAAAACCAGCCAATACAACCCCTCCAGTAATCATGCCTCCCCCTAAATGGTTGGTTACAATTTTCAAACCAAAATTACGCCCTTGTCTCTATGGCCACGATAATGACAACTTTGAAAAATAACTGTAGATGTAAAACAAAAAAAAAAACTTTATGGGCATTAACAGTACATTAGCAGTAATTGGTCAAACATCAGTTAGGGTGTCATGTGTGCCATTGCTTAAATTGCTCTTTAAGCAAAAACAAACAAAAAAAAAAACACGTCATAGGATTCTAGTGTTAGGATAATGTTGATGTGAGTGATTTAGAGATGCACTAGGTGTGAATATGTTTATGCCATAATAAAAGGCAGAGCACTTTTGACTGTCTAGCAGAAGCAAGGTAGCCAGTTTTGTGGCCTCCTTGGGTCTTCACCAAATGGATGATGGCCCATAGCATCCCAATTAATGAGAGTTTCAGAGCAGACTAGTGCCCAGTGGAAACTGGTTGGATGGCGTAAGTGCTGTTAGCAGTATGACCACTCCAGGACAGATCCTCTCCAGGTTTAGGATCTGCTTCATCTCCACTGTGTTTGTGTCTCTGGTAATTCCCTCCTTGACGGCCAAGCTCTAATAGATTTTCCAGGCTTTTAAAAGAGTGGCATTTTCGTGAAGCTCTAGAGCAGGTGAGTGAGTGCGGTCACCCCAGCCGTGCCTCGGGGGAGCAGACAGGGGTGGGCATCAGGGTGCCCACTGCTCCCATCAGAGTCCGGCCGCCGTCGATTCGCAGGACACATTCCGTCTCCCTCCTTACGAGAAAACTCACAGGCTTTGCTTTTTTTTCCCTTTGGAAAACTGCCAGGAAACTGCATAGATAAGACGGCCACGGCCGTTTGGCTTCACTACCTTTCCAATCACACAGGGCCTTGTCCAGCACTCAAAGACAAAATACGTGGTCCTGCTGGAAGTGCCACGAAGTAACAGAGTGACTCTAAAACTGCATCTAAAGGTATACTGCCATGAAAATGTATTATCATGCATAAAGGTGTAATGGCCAAGCAGTTAGCGTCATATTATAGATCAATGCATCCCCACGGTGCCATCGCTGACTCACAGCAGCCTCATCCATTAAACAATCCAGTTATGGCTCTGTTAGCTGTGGGGCTATTTATATCGCATGTCGTCATGGAGACTGATTTTCACTGCACCCTTTTTCTAAAAATCTGGGTGTTGTTTTGCATTGGTGTTTAAAGGAATGGATAGGGATGTGATTGCTATGCAATCCCGAGATACTGTAGATTTAAAATTTTGTTACACTGGGCATTTTGTTTGGAAAAAACAATTCCAACAGCATTCCTGGTTCATAGGTCAGCTTAAGTTCCTCAGTCCTGGATAGCCCTCAGCAGAAGGCTCAACAGCACAAACTCGCACTGGTGCCTGATCTCCAAAAACTCCCCCAGAAGGCATCGTGTCGAACACACCCTGACTCAAAACATGCATAAGCAATGGCCAATAAGAGCCTTTTCGGTCCTTGAACTGATAATTTTATTAAGACATAAATGACAGAGATATGCCAAAGATACAGTGTAGGAAATTACTCTGAACAAATGCTGCTTAATCAAATTGCTTTATGAGGGCGACAGTGGGATGGTAAGCATAGCAGTAAATCATATCTGTGACCCAAAGGTTTGCAGCTTAATTACCAGTGAAACTGCCAGTGTGGTTTTAACTATCCACTATCCACCCCATGACAGTAACGCCGCGTAACCACGTGCGGCCGGCGTCGGATCTCTAGGGTGTAAAGTTATATCTCCTGCAGGCCCTGTTCTGCGTGGCCGGAGCAATGGACTGTGAATGGTGATGTGACATCCGGGGTAAAGCATATAATCAGGGATCATGGATAACGAGCGTGACGTCATGCTGGAAGCCTCGGGGCTGGTGGCTCCCCATCACATCACAGTCTCAGCAGTTTTTAATTAAAATGTTCCATTCCTGCCACCCACCCTGGCAGTGAAATATTGAAGTATCTATTTCTGCGTCGGGCCCTGGCACACGGCCGTATGCCCGACCGGCACGCCGGTCTTTGCCGCGGCGTTTTTAAATTGATGTGACGATGACTCACTGTTCAGCGATGTTTAGTGATGTATACTATGTAAACAGATACGAATCTGTACAATTTATACAAGATGGCGCTCTGTAATAACAAACACAGGTGGTTGGATTATGGAATATTATTCAGTGCTGTATGTCATGCAAAGAATGTAATCATTAGGACATTTTTAAGAAGATGCTAATGTAACCTGCGGAAAGTGCAACTTTGGAACCTTTATAAAATGTAGATCAAATGCTGCGGCACAATCTAACCAAAATAAATATGTATCTGCAACTAATGTTAGCTTCAAAGTTCCTGTTAAGCTATCTTCTGGTAGCCCTGGTTGTATGAAGATCCACCTTAGTTAGCTGTGCAGCTTATCACTATGTTGAAGGCCAAGAAATATGATTAGCTCTGTGGCTAATCACCACGCGGGCAGCATTTTTACCAGTGAAACCTGGGAAGTTTTGCTTTCCCACTGTAGTTCGGGGCTTTTTGCCAGAAATATACAAAAACATTGTAAGGGTTATTTTGCTATGATTGTGTTTTCCAGAAGCTTTGACCAATAAAATAGATGACTGGCAGCCCTACCATATAGGGGCGGGGAAGTAACTGGACCCCAAAAGACAGGAAATAATGGTAGAGACACATAGGGGGGTGGAATACCTGAACCCCGGAAGGAGAAACACGATGGTAGCAGAAGGTCCTGGTAACATGATGCTTGGGACGCCCCCTGTGATGGACATCTACTGTAGATAAGAGAGATGAAAAGTGTATAAGAAGCAGTATAAGCCAACGATGGACACACTTCCGCAGAGTGCCCAGCCTTTGATGTACCCTATGTGGATACAATAAAAGACGAACTTTGGAATTCTACACAAGCGGTTCCTGACTCCTGACTGGCTCAATGGGATTAACCACAACAGGATCTTCAGCATGGATACCAACGTTTGTAAATTTCCAGACAGTCCGTAAAAAAATTTATTATACATAATATATTATATAAATATATATATATAAATACATATTCACCCACAACTACTGGCACAGAAAGATTTGAATTTTAATTCAACCAGTGGGTATAGGAAATTGGTAGATGGATGGATGGATGGATGGATGGATGGATGGATGGAAGGATGGATGGATGGATGGATGGAAGGATGGATAGAGGGATGGAAGGATGCTCATTAAATTCACCCCTCAGCATCATGCATCATGAGAAATGGATGGATGGGTGAATCTACTTTTGTTTGTTGTTTTTGAATTTTCTCACCAAGGGCACTGAGATGAGACCAAGTGGGTCACTGACCCGCTGCTGGAGAGTTGCGAAGGTCTAGCGTATCCCAGATATTTTGAAGGAAACATATGGATTTCATAATGGATGGTTTGAAAAGAATCATGTTAAGCTCCATCATGAACCCCATATAAACTTTGTCACTGGCCTCACGTAAACTCCATCACCGCCCCCAAACTCTGCCACTGGCCTTGTATAAACTCCATCATGGACCCTGTATAAACTCCATCACCGGCCCCGGATGAACCCTGTCACTGGCCACACATAAACGCCATCACTGGCCCCATATAAACTCTGTCACTGGCCACACATAAACTCCATCACTGGCCCCACATTCACTCCATCACTGGCCCCACATAAACTCTATCATAGGCACTGTATATAGTAAACTCTGTCACTAGCCTTATGAATGCCAAAGCTTGTGGCCGGCCTTGTACTAACTCCGTCACTGGCCCAGTATAAATTCCATCATGAACCGCGTATAAACTCCATCACTGGCCCAATATAAACTCCATCACTGGCCCCAAATAAACTCACCAGCCCTCTGTAAACTCTGCCATAGGCCAAGGGGCCCGTATGAACTCCATCACTAGTCCTGTATAAACTTTGTCACCAGTCCATGTATAAACTCTGTCACTGGCTGCATATAAACTCTGTCAGAGGCTCTATATAAACTCCATCACTGGTCCTGTATGAACTCTAATACGTTTATCTGTATAAACTTCATCACTGGCCCAGTGTAAACTCTTTCACTAGTCCTTTATAAACTCTGTCACATGCTCTGTATAAATTCCGTCACTGGTCCTGTATGAACTCTAATATGGGCTCTGTATAAACTCCATCACTGGCCCAGTGTAAACTCCGTCACTGGTCCTGTATAAACTCTAATTCAGGCTCTGTATAAACTCCATCACTGGCCCAGTATAAATTCTATCGCTGGCCCTGTATGAACTCTAAAGCATGTGGCTGGTTCTATATAAACTCTGTCACAAAGTTTATCAGGCAGGTCACATAAACCACTGCAGCATTCTGATATCGCCCTGTACCTCTCAGTAACACTCCAGGTGTCCGCAGCTGCTCCAGCTTGTTCATCCTTTCTGTTGTTCGCCGTCTCCTGGATTTAAGTAGGATATGTACTCAACAGCGAAGGCTGCAGCTGGGACATTTACTGTGTGTGTTAATGTGTGGTTTCAACATAAAAATGAAAACAGTTCACCCTGTCAGTTCTTGGGCCCACATGTGATTCTATGAGCTCTGATCTAAAGAAGAAGAGCTAAATCCCAAGCCCTCATTCATAATTTGAATTAATTTATATAAATGCAAATGCCACTGTGATATAGACTGAGAGTATTGCTTCTCCAGTGCTATGCGTGAGGATATTAATTAATCTCTGGCCTTCTCCTGGAGACAGTGTGTTCTGTCCAAGGTAAGGAGAATCCTCACACTTTTTTCCATGTGTCTGTAGTTTAGCAAATGGCCTTGAACAGGTCCACAGGGAATCACTATATGATATATATAGGTTGCCTTCTCAGAACAGACGTCATAACTTTCAGCCTTGCTAGAAGACGGCAACTCAGGTTCGCAGATGATGGAAAAATCTCTGTTGTGTTTTGAAGACATCACTCTCTTATTTGGATTTCACTCTGGGGGCACCATCCATCTACAGGTCTTCCACGCTTCGGAGTTGGTTTATTTTCCCCAGACACCTTATGACATAATCTTCAGAACACATCATTCAGGACCACACCATGTAAAGTTCCCAAACAGAGTTTGGTCTCTGGGAAAAACCTGGCACCAACTTCTCAAAAGCCTTTGTTTCCACATATCAGCCATCGTCCCTACAAAATTCTGACTTCACATGATCCATATTTGTTGATTTTGAGATGAGGCTACCAATGAAGTCAGGCTTCCTTATCATATGCTACAGTATTTGGGACCAAACCTCATCAAGTCCTCATGTAATCATGTAATTAATTACTCATGTAAACACATGAATCGGGGAAACTCCCCCTTGCTATCATCACCCTGAAGCTACCAGTGTGCATAACTTTTGCTTTGAGTGGGTGGGGCAGGGGGTGTTATAAAATGTTACGGAAGATGGCTGACGCTGGGGGGGGTGCTTCCCTTTGCACAGCAGACTTTACATGGTGTTACTCGCTCCTGAAAACAGGCTACAGCGCTGGGCTTCAAGCAAACTGAAAGGAAAAGGAGAGTCATGCCTGCACGTGTGTACAAACTGGATAGTATCAGAATGAGGACTTCTGAGGCTTGAGATGCGGGGAAGATAAAGGGCACCACAGGACAACAGTTTCCATGGCGATGCTTACGTCACATAAACCACAGGTTATTTCTTTGCCCCAAGCACCAAAGGAACTGACAGGAAATATGTGTGTATGCAAAAACTAAAGTGTTCGGTCATTGCATTTGATTATACTATCCGTACTTTTGTATTTTATTTAATCAACTACTTAAACAGTTCATTATTATACCAAACATTGTATTATTATGCGCTTTCCTGCGGCTGCACAGTGGGGGGCAGTGTGTGGCTCAGTGGGTATCGGATGCTCTGCCTGTGACTGTAAGGTCACCAGTTCAAATCCCAGCATTGGCTAAGGGTTTTAACTGTTGAGACCCTGAGCAAGACCCTTGAGCTCTAAGTACTTCAGGGACTTGAGTGTCATTTACGCTTTCAGTTGAGGCAGTTTCAGTGCTGTTTGCTTGAAAATGGGTAGCATTGTTGCCTCACATCTCTAGGTTTGAACCCCCAACTATACTGAACTTAAATATAAACGGTTTTGTGTCATCATATATGTCATTTTGAAAATATATCGAAAGCATATTCACCTTTTTTCTATCATTCAAGAAAATTGCACGCCACCCCCCCCCATAGTCCTTGCCCTCTGGTTGAGAACCTCTGAAAGGATCAGGAAGGAATGCGTATCAGATAAAAACTGTATGGACAGTAGTGACATCTAGTGACAGATAAGGGATCTCCTTCTTAGAAAATCCTGAACTAAAGCAGTTCGCTGATTTTCTTCAGAGAAAACACCATGCTTGAAAAAACATGAGATGTGTTCCAGTTTAACCACTTGTGATAACAGTCTGCAAATTTCTCATTTTATTTCAAAAAATGTTTTCACCATTTTATCTTTTGACCCTTCCTGGAAAATATACTCCTCTCTTGAAAGAATTTGCAGAGCTGCATGATAGAATGCCGTCACCCTCTAAACCCTTAGGACTGCTTTATTTAGATCTCAGTCTTCACACAGTAGCAAATGCCTTTTCGATAATGTTACCTTTCTAAATTAAATTTAAAGAAGGAAAACATCTGCATTGAATTTCCCACTTGATGACCTCTGCTGTCCTATCCATTATCAATAACAGAATCACTGACAGGCAGTTATAATTAGAGTCACATGGTCAAGATTCAATGGAAAGTCAGAATCACCACCCATCCATTTTCTATAATATTACGGGTTGTTGGGGGGTCCGGAGCCTATCCCAGAGACTCCAGGCACAAGGCAGGGAACAGCCCAAGATGGGGTGCCAACCCACTGCAGGTCACACTCACCCTCCTAGAGGTGATTTGCTAACTCCAATTAACCTCAGTTTTTGGACTGCGGGGGAAACCCCATGGCAACACAGGGAAAACACAGAAACTCCCTGCAAGGAGCCATGGCAGAGTCTCAAACCCCGGTCCCAGCAGTGTGAGGGGACAGTGCTAAGCACTGCACCATCATGCTGCCCTTCAGCAGCACCAGTTTACCTGAAATGCTTTGTGGGTCGCATGGAGAGCTACAGTACTGCAAAAGTCTTAGGCAGTCCAAAGAAATGTTTAAAGCTGTTTATCTGGGTAGCAAGTGTACTTTGGCTTAGAACAA
>JAODJU010000035.1:4880330-4899240 GCA_026776725.1 Gnathonemus echidnorhynchus
CCCAAAGTCACATTTTGTCAGTCGGCCCAGAATTTCTAGTTATACCCCTGCTAGTATTTAATTTTATTTTAAGTAGCACTGTAGCAGACACTTCTGCCCAAAGCAATGTAGAAGTGAGTCAAACAGCGCGAATATACGGTGGTGGGGCATTTAACAGAGGCACAGAAAAGGAATCGATATTAGACTTATTACCATTTTTAATCAATCAGGTTGCTGTAAACGAGATTTAATATGAAAGAAGTTAGCAGCATGTGCAAAAAAGTCATTCATCAGTGAGGTTGAACCATTTGTCATTTGGCACTGCTCTCTATTTGGGGATTACACCCCCAGCCCGTCCGAAGGATCACCATCTGCCATTCAGCATTATGATAATGATTATCCAGCACACTGCACTCTGCACCTTATGGGCATTTGCACCTTTTTATCCTGGACTGATAAGCAAAAGCCACGTTACGCGGCACATTTCTTTTTCCATACAATATTTATGCGCAAGTATATATTCATATATAATGTATATTTACTGGAGCAGCCACTTTATAATGCACATCCCATTCTTATACCCATATGTATATTTGATATTTTTATGTATATCTATGCATGTGTATATATTATTAGTAACTACTTTATTTTTGTCTTCGCTTTATTGTTTTTATCTGCGGTAGATACGTATATTTTATATGCTATCTACTGTGCTACTGTTTCTATTTTACTTTTTGCAGAATCGGGATTGTACAAAATAAGAATTTCATTGTGTGTCTGTCATATGATAATACATTACTTAAATATAGAATTTTTTCACCATTCTCTGCTTCTCATCCCATTTACTGCTACATGAACACTAGAATATATAGACCACATATACGCATTGAGTTTAACAACAGCTACGATGTGTATAACTTATAACGCCAAGGACAGGGCATGGTCCACGAAGAGTAAAAGTGGCGTTCAACAGATGTAGGAGTCCGCCTGCATGTCCGCCCCTCGAGCGCCGGTGCAGCTCGCGCAAATGCGCTGCTTACAGACCAGCGCGGGCGAATTTACGAAACGTAGTATGGCAAGGTAATTTTTTATTATTTGTTTCTTTGTTGCCATTAAGAAACAAAGTTCTAAAAAAGTATGGCAGGGGAAGCTCACTAATAGCTATAAAGACAGCACTATCTGATAGGCTGGTGAAAAGCTGTTACAAGCTCTGACGCAGACTCATTAATATTCACAAATAAGCGCTACCCAGTAGGCCGCTTTGACCGAGGCTAATAATATTACTATTTATTTAGCTAGCTAGTTAGATACCTCATAGCTAGCAAAAAGAATACTTTTTGTGCGAAAAAATAGGGGCGTTTCCCAAAAGCATCGTAGCCCAAAGAACATCACTTGGCAATCAGGTAGTGCTTCTTTTATGAATGTTAATTAATACATTCATAATCCCCACTTACGTTTCGGAAAATCACGACCGCCACAGAATCACCAAACGGCATAGAAATAAGTTTATGGAGGTTCCCCCCCTCCCCCCGCGCGCGCCGCAGGAGCATGCGCACGAGCGCGCGCAGGGGCACTGGTTACGGACCGGCACATATTTACCAGGCGACAAAACAAACGGCAGCCGTGTAAGTTTCAGGGCGCGATTCCTGGACGCGTGAAATATGTTATTGGTTTCTGGGTCTCTGAAGGCTAAAATACGTGAAGCTGATTTTTTTTCCTCTAGTGCGACGGGAAACACTTTCGATCGCAATATCGACTCTTCATTTTTAGCATAAACCTCGGTCAGGGCAGGGTGAGTACCTATTAGAAAATATGGTGACTGATAAATTATTTATGTTAAATTAATTGTAGCTACCAAATAGATGTCTGATCAGAAACAGATCGGTTTGTTAACTGAATACATTGATTTATTGCCATCGGTGATTAAAATCGGACGAAGTACGTGGAAAGACTAGTGAGGGAATATACTAACGTTTGATCTAGTGTCCTATTTTGGTCAAGTGATTTCAGGAGCTTTTCGCGGAGCTCAGATCTTCTATCTGCTTAACACGGTAACTCTCATTAGATGTGATAAGGGTGGGAGTGGTTCATCTATCAGGTCGCAGTGTTACCTATGCGTCCTTTAATTTCTCCCTGCTCTGTAATAGGGGTCCCCAACCTTTTGTTGTCCGCAGACCGATTTACGTCGTATCAAAAATTCGCGGACCATATAACATGGATTAGGGTTTGCCATTTCCAAAATAAACAAGCAACGCGGACGATTAATTTACGAATATATTCGAATGGGGGAGGGGGGACTGGCGATACAATGTATCAATGAGTGGGAGAGATTTTATAAGTTTTACCGTTTCCCTTACCCTGTAACATGGAAACGTTTTGTCCCAGACACAATTACTTTTGTAGGAATCGTTTAAAATACATTTGTGGCTTTATGTGCACTGTCGACTTGTCGGGTAGTAAACAGTCTCTTGATCTTTGCTTGCAGGGTCCATCTCTCCAGAAGAGCATTTACCCAGTTATGGCAAATGGTGAGTACAGAAAACACACATTCTTCTCACACGCATGCAGTGCCCATACAAAATTCATAGGGTGCTGCGACTGGGACATTAATATTGTGTTTCTGGTGTATTTTTTGCATTGGCATTTTATTTCGTTGTGTTTGAAAGCTTGTGACTTGCTGGCCTTCCCATCTTTAAAGCATTGGAAGTCTCCACCTTTCTCATCTAAATTCATGTTACATTTCATCCTGAATCTATCCTGCCAGCTTTGGATCAGAGCTTAGTCTGCTTTCCACAACGCTCACAAGTTTATGATCTATCCTTGGCAATGTTATCCTGCGACTTTTGTTAAGTTAATGAGAACATTACACTCACATTCACAATACCTAATGCACAAGCAAACGCTATATACCTTTTTAATTTGACATTGACATTCAGTTGATCCTTGTTTTAATTTGTTTTAGATTTGTAAATGATTAGGGATGTAAATAATATTTCAAATTATTCACCAGTTGTTGTCTTGTGGTCTTACTGTTACATTTAAAGTTCTTTACCTATTCATCTTCCAGCCTGGAACCTATTCCAGGCAGCACTGGGCACTCAGGACTACAGTATGCCAATCCATCACAGAGTATACAATCGCACACACAAACACACACACATGCACACACACAAATATATATATATATATACACAGTTACACTGTGGATAATTTTGAGATGTCTTTTAACTGGTCACCTATAATACACTAATGCTGCATGCCATTCATGAAGTCTTCATTTTGCTGTCATTTGCCAAGAGCAAAATGCAGATACCAGACAGAATATGTTAAGCCATTAAATGCATGACAGTCCTGTAAAGATGCGATGACATATTTTTTATACTGTGGATAATTGCAAATATGGTGTGATTTCGTCTGTTATTCGAAAATTAGTGTGCCTGCTGTAACTTTGACAGATAATTGTACATGTTTGAATTATGCTGAAGGAGGAACGTGGGTGTAAAAGAAGGGAAACGATAGCTGATTCAGCCTATGAGATGAAAACGGAAAACTGAAAATCTGATGCCGTGACACTGACTCATAACTAGTAAAAAGGTGTGATACACTATGAATTGTGGAAGAACATAATGTGGCCTCATATACCGTATTTCAGCATATCCTTTAGGAAAGATACATGCGTGTATTTAGCTCACGCTACAAGTGAGGATCAGAGATTAGGATCAGGCAGCTTCCCTGGAGGAATTGGGGTTGAGGGCTTTGCTCAAGGACCCAATAGTGAAAACAGTCTGCAAGTCCTGAGATTTGAATCAACGACCTTCCAATCATGGTCCCCGACCTACACAGCTACACCACAGTCACAGGCAGGCCATTTCCACCAGTCCTTCAAATAGTCAAGTGCTTTTCCTTTTCTATTCTTAATTCTGTTTTCTTGACCTCGCCCAGATCCTTGTTTTTATTAGGATCTAGCAGAAAAACAGTTTGATACGGTATGCCCCCCATACTAAGAAAATATTTGGGTGGTGATAGACAGATGTATCTGTTGTATCAGAGGGAATTACTGAAATGCTTTTGACATTGGATATATGTTGTTATACTCTTGCCTAAGTGACCTCTTCATGACCATGGAAGACTCGGCAGTGTACAGCTGTCTCCCTAACAGGAACAGGGCTAAAACCAGTGACAGCCATTTCATCCTGTCTAGCTTCTCACAGCTAAAAGCTGACTGTGTGTGTGTGTGTGTGTGTGTGTGTGTGTGTCTTCCCCTGCCTGTATGTACTGCTCCCATTTGAGTGATCCAGCACCTTTTTCATCCGATTGCTCTGCACAGTTCCATCTATCACTTCATTCCCTCACTGCAACCAAAACACACACATCCTTTGCTTAATGCGTGTGACTCTGGACTAGCATGCGGCACCATCTCAGTGTAGATTACCTGGTTGTGAAACCTTAACCCGGAAACACTCACAGGCAGCAGATCACCATTTGTGGTCCATATCTTTTTTTTTGGTTGTTTGAAGGTGTGTGTATATAAATTCACCTCCAGTTAAAATTGAACTGTGGGTTTAATTTCCTGTAAAGTCCTTTAGCATTACTATAGAATAACCATGCGTTTGTACATCACTAGCACTGATGAATGTTGCTGTTGACCTCAAAGGCTCTAGGGCTTTTTATTCTCTGGATGTAATTTGCATACGTCTACTTGGCATTTTTGCTCAGCTGGACATATAATGCAGTCCTTGTCAACGTGCTCATGTGTGCAATCCCACAGAGCAGAGAGACAGTTCGTCTCTGTTTGCTGTTCTGAGGCCCTCAGCTTTAATGTATGCAGATATGTGGCACATTTTGTTATTGTGGCTATTTTTCTAGGCAACAGTGTACTGTTTGATTGGTTATTGATATTTTTGGTCAGACCAATAGTTATCGGTAACTGAGAATTAAATTTACATATCTGGTTTTCAAAGCAAGCTGTGTGTTGTATTTTAGCATTGTATTACATTAAATTTACATATTTGGCTGATGCTGTCCAAAGCGATGTAGAAGCGAGGCATTTAGTACACTGCAAATAGTCAAGGGGTCAACTAGGCGTAAGTGCTGCTGGACTGATCTTACAATTAGTGCTCAAGTACAAATTTAAGCAGTATTAGGGTAGGAGCTACACTGGTGGAACTCCCCCAGGAGGCTGCGGCCCACTAGGGGGCCTTAGCGAGGATCGAGGCGGGCCGCGCAATTTATTTGAAAAGCATAGAGAAAAATATGACATTGCTAAAGCTAGGACTGGGTGATAGTCTACATTGAATTTTTACGGTATATTGATATTTCTTTCAAAGCAAGATGACACAATTCCATTTATGAGTATACTTTAATTGTGTGTAAAAGTTACGGCTTTATTAAACATTTTTTAATAGAAACCAATAGTATTCCTTTATGGTTGTAAACAGCACAACAGTTTCGGTTGTGATATTACACAGAATCCCAGAATTCATAGCTAAAATCAAACCATTCAGTTAGCAGCATCCCATAGGGAAGGTGATAGAGGGGAAAGGCAAGGAATCATTGTTACTTGGTTCTTTTAATTTTACAACGTTGTTAAAAAATACCGTAATTTGCAGTGTTTTTTTTTTTTCCACCGCTTTTTCCAAAATGCAGGATACTACGGAAGAGGATTAGGGCCACCATGAAAATATTATTTGAATTCAGACTTTAATGTCAGAATGCTGAGATTAAAGTCAGAATTCTAATAATATTTTCATGGTGGCCCTAATCCTCTTCCGTAGGATACTGTGTACATTGTAAATGATTTACAAATCATAAACCCATATTTAATTAAAAATGGAACAAAGACAACATATCAAATGTTGAAACTGAGAAATTTTATTGTTTTATGAAAATCATATGCTCAATTTTTAATTTGGTGTCAGCAACACATTTAAAAAAAAAAAAGCTGGGACAGGGGTATATTTACCACTGTGTGGCATCACCTTTTAACAGCACTCTGTAAACGCTGGGAACTGAGGAGATCAGTTGGTGGAGTTTTGAAAGTAAAATGTTGTCCAATTCTTGCCTGGTTATAGGATTTCAACTGCGCAACAGTTCAGGGTCTTTGTCATAGTTTTCATTTCATGATGCTCCAAGTGTTTTCAATGGGTGACAGGTCTGGACTGCAGGCAGGCCAGTCTGTCACCTGGACTCTTCCACTATAGAGCCATGCTGTTGTAATATCATGCAGTTTGCCATTGTCTTGCTGAAATGTATAAGTCCTTCTCTGAAAAAGCTGTCTGGATGACAGCATATGTTGCTCCAAAACCTGTATATATCGTTCAGCATTAATGGCGCCTTTAGTACTGTCTGCTGATAATAAGCTGGATGATCCCTCTTCTCTTTAGCCTGAAGGATGTGGCATCCATGATTTCTAAAAGGAATTGAAAGAATTTTGATTCGTCAGACCACAGGGTAGTTTTCCATTTTGCCTCAGTCTATCTTAAATCAGCATAGATTTTATGCAGAAGTATAAATCAGCCTTTACAATTGTCTGGACTCGAAGCTGGGCTTCCTGATGTTTTACAAGCTAAATCTGCAAGATTGGGAGACCACTGTAATATGCTCAGCAAAGGCCTGCTAGTCATCAATCATTACCCCTAGGTTCCTAGCAGACCTTGATGGTGACAGTGTGGACAATCCAAGCAGAACAGTGATGTCATGATGGATGGTAGGGCTGGAGGGAAGACAAGAATCTTGGAGAGGTTAAACTGGAGGTGATGGTCTCTTGTCCAGGCTGTAATGTCAACCAGGCATGCAGATATCTGAGCAGAGACCGTGGCGTCATCAGTAGAGCAGGTCAAATAGATTGGAATGTCATTGGCATAGTGGTAGGAGAAGCCATGAGATCTTGATCTAGAGAGATAATGTTAAGAGAGAAGAGAGGGCTGAGGACAGAGCTGTGGGGAACACTGGTTGTTACCTGACGAGATTTTGATACTTTTGCACCCTATGCCACTTGGTTGGATCTCTCTCACAGGTATGTGTCAAACCAGATCGCATTCCCTGTGATGCCAAGTTCAGAAAGGGTGACCATGAAAATTTGGTTATTAACTGTGTGAAAAGGTGCAGAGTAGTCTAGCAAGATCAGGACAGATGACTAAGATGTGGTTTTTCCGGCTCTGGGTGTCCGCGAGAGGGCAGGCTCAGTCGAGTGTCCAGGTCTGGAACCAGACTAAAGAAGTCTTAGGAGGTTGTTTTGTGAGATATTCAGAGATTTGGCTGAGGACAGCACATTCAAGAGTTTAAGAGCTTATCAGCCATCCATCAATCTTGATATTGTTTTTTTCAGGTGAATGCGGTAGGTTATTTAATCATTTCTATAGTCTTTCATTTTAAAAACTGCTGTTCAGCAGTTTGTCTTGAGAAAATGCGCAAACACACATAAGTGGAGCCTAAGCGATCTGTTTACAAAGAGAATCATTTTACACACACTTACGTGCACTCAGACATAATTCTCTGGAGGACAGAAAATTTTGGGTGGGGTAATCAGTCATTGTTGCTCACTCCACAAGGAACTGAGAGCTTCTGGGAAGCAGAAGTGAAATTATTTTTAACTGCAAATAGTGTTAGTTTCATGTATGACAGAAAAAACATTATTGATAATTCTTATGATTCCTAAAATCGTTAAGACAAAATCAACAATTAAATGCTAGGGTTCAGCTTTTTATCAATTAATACAATCTAGAACGTCAATCGGATTATGTATTTCTGTTTTTTCTTTTTTTTAAAACCAAAACATGACCCTGTAGTTGTATATGTAAATCTGACATAATCCATGTTTCCAACTCTGGCAACAACAGAGCTCATGGAATAACAAGGATGCTTGTAAAAATCCTGTCAACGATCAGTACAAGGCAGTGTCTTATTTACTGAGGTATACTGTAATTCAGTCGGGTGGAAAGATAGAAAAGTAGAGTTAGGTTTAACCATTCACTTAAACTTGTTCTGAAAATTTGGTACTTGTCATACTAATAGTTAATATAGAATAACCAGACTGCTGTTTTGGACAGGAAATGAAACAGATTTTTAAATCGAAACGAGGATTTATATTGGTTGTAGTAATTGAATCTGACTTTAAAAACATTCTTTTCGATTGTTCCTCACTGTGGAAGCTGTCTGTGATTGGTTCGCAGTGTTCCTGTCAGCAGAGACAGCCAATGGCTTGCTCCGGAGGCTGCCCAGGGCTAACAGTCTGCTGGAGGAGATTAAGCAGGGCAACATCCAGAGGGAGTGCCGAGAGGAGATCTGCTCCTACGAGGAGGCGCGGGAGGCCTTTGAGAATGATGACAAAACTGTGAGTGTTCCTCACACGCCTGTGTGCACATGCTCCACCTTACCGTAAGACACACCCGCAGCCTTTGTGCCCTAACCTGCATGTGTGCCTGCACCCACATGCAGACACAAGATGTGGCCTTACAGGTAGATACTAACACACATACACTGCCCTGTTTGCTGGTCTATGGAGGGAGGAGACCACAGAGGCAGCTGGACCTTAAGAAATTCATGAACCTACCAGGGCTTTAAAAAAAAGTGAAAATCTGATTTTTAACCTACTTAATAACACAAATTTTTGATTTTCTTCCTTTTCATTGGTCAGCCCTGCTTTTCCATGTAGTTGGTTAAAATAGTATGTTAATAATTTTGTATTTTTAGGACACAGGCAGAAAAAACTTCAGAAAAAATGAAATCTGCCAACCCACCCCTGTGTCCTGCTCCATATTTACGTTCACATAGAGCTGCATGTAGACCACATGAATAAGCACGCAGTATTGTACACACGCACACACACAGTCGTGTAATCATATCTTTTTGAGGACCACTCATTCATTTCTATGGGAAAAATGCTAATGCTAACTATGACAACCTTAACCCTTACCCAGCCCTATCCATAATCATAAGTAACCAAACAAAATAAGAGTTTTTGCATTTTTAGGACATTTGGTCCCCACAAGGTAAGGTATTCCTGGACCACACACACGCGCACGCACACACACACGCACATACACACACACTACACTTGCAGCTAGGAGGGTGTGATGAGTTTGAGCCTCTGGAGGGGTGTTTGTGCCCCTGTCACGGGTAACACCCCCCTCCTCTGTAACAGCACTGCTGCAGAGCCTTGGCTGATGGAATGCGCTTGCATGCAGATGCAGAATGCAGTGCTGTCAGCTCTGTTAGGTCAGCAGGAGGTGCTGTTCACAGGCAGGCCTTGCAGTGGGGAATCTTGGATAAAGTCAACAAGCTTTGTCTGTCTGTGCGCTGGTGTCCTTCTGTGTGGCAAGATTTTTCACACTTTCTGGTTAATCATCATGGATTTCAAAACGTACTGAGCAATAAGCTTTGTCTTTTTTTTTTTTTTGCTATTCTTTTTTATGTGTTTGGTATCTCTCAATGTTAGTACGGGTCTATATTCAGTAGCAACTGCATGCATGTCTGTGTGTTTTGTAATCTGTGTGTGTGTGTGTGTGTGTGTGTATGAGTGACCAGGCTCTTATGTCCAGGTTTTTGCATTATATAGAGAATCTATTCGCAAGCTGTAAGGCGATGTAGAGAGCTGCTATTTACTCTATTTACTCATTATAGAAGTCTCTATAATGGTTATAAGGAGTGTTCAAACAAGTTTTATAGAAGCATATTGAAGTATAAATGTTTTGCTTCAGTCTGAGATTCACATGTGAATAGTGAACATTGTTTGACGTGGCGATTATTGTCTGAAGGGGTCATGCGGAAGTTGCTATTGTGACATTATAGAGTGAGAGGTACACTTATCCCCTCTGTCTTACTGATGAGAGCATGTTGATGACATTGTGGATCTGTTTTCGTCCCTCAGACACCTGCTTAGAGGGTGTCTTTTGTTTCTGTTTGCAGAGGAGATTCTGGGAAGAGTACGTCCGCGAGAGCAACGGCCCAGGGGGCCTGGATGTGTCCGGGATTCAGTCCCTCTACCTGATCCTGCCCTTGGTGGTGGGACTGCTGCTCGTTGTTGTGGTGATGGTTGCAGTGTGGAAGTGCCAGTCACGCAAGCACCTCCAGAGAGGCTCAGCCCATGGGAACTCCCAAAGAGACCCTAACCTGTCCCATGTGAACTTAGACCCACAGAATCGGGGTTACCAGCCCGAGCTTAGGCCACACTTAGCAGCACCGCCTGGGCAGTCGAGTGTTGGGGACCCACCCCCATCCTATGAGGAGGCCGTGGGGCAATCAGATGTACGCGTCCATGTGGAACCTCCCCCTCAGTATGAGGACATTGTCACCAGGAGCTCAGAAATCCATGTGAAGTGACACCTGTCCCATTCACAGGCATCGGCAGGAAGATGTGGGTACCAGGTACAGTTTTATCGAAATGCGAGGAGTGACAATGTAGGTGGAGATTGCAATAACCGCAATAATCACTCTAATACTCTAATCTGTGAACTGCTCTCATTAAAACAGGGCTGCCACCGCATCACACTTAGGGTCATGTGGTTTGGCTAAATGTGTGTGTGTGTGTGTGTGTGAGAGAGAGAGATACAGCAAGGAAAAGTTTAATACAGCTTGCACTGTAAAATCAGACTGCATTAATACCGGTTTGATTGCTATCAATGAACCATCCTTTGGTCATATTTGATGTTTTCATCACTGTTATTGCAAACCAGGCTACCTGACCGCCTCCATTCACATTGTATAGCTAGCCCTTTCTGCATGGAAAGACCAATTATGAAATACTCGTAGTTTCATTTCCAAAGCTTCTATTTGCACAAAAAGTGTGCAGCTTTTGGGCCACTGTAACCCTTAACCCACAACACTGCTTCGTTGCCATTCCTATTTGAAGGAGTACTTATATGGGTCCATTTTTATTCCATTTTCTTTTAAATATTTTCATTTGTGTATTAAATGCCTTTATTGGATATATTGCAAGTGAAGAAATGAGTGCAGGCTCTGCTGTAATGTCAGTAAAGTCTTGGGGCTTTCACTAACAGCTATATGCAAATATGTAACAAATCACAAATTATTTGCTGCTGTAGCAGCTCCTAATATTATAAATACCAATATATTTCATAACAAATATTAAAATTCATACTCTAATAAACATCTGAGTGTAATGTAATCCTCATCTGATAAGAATGATGATTATTACATTGAGTTACAACATGTTAACATACATGCAGAGAAATAAAAGTACATCTGAAGAAGCAAGATAAGATGAAGAAGCGAGGGAACGTCTAAGGGAAAGGTCTACCAGCAACTTAATGTCCAGTGCATAAGAAAGGTCTACCAGCAACCTAATGTCCACTGCATAAGAGTGGCCTTCCAGCAACCTAATGTCCACTGCATAAGAAAGGCCTTCCAGCAACCTAATGTCCACTGCATAAGAAAGGCCTTCCAGCAATTTATTGTCCAATGCATAAGAAAGGTCTTCTAGCAACCTACTGTCAACTGCTTAAGAAAGGTATAGCAGCAATAGCACAGCATTAAAAAGACTTACATCCCACAATTTTGCCCCGGGTAATTACCCATTAAGTGCAAATTCTGTTTTTGCTGGATTGTGTCTGAAGTTTTATCGTCAGTGAATCCCAAAGTATCGAGTCAGTTCTGTATGAAGTTGCCTGTACAAACTCTTTATGATGGAGATGGTGTGGTTTTAAACTTCCATTGGAATTTGGTCTGCTGGAGCCAGGAGGAGTGCGGTTTTAAAGGGGCCATATGTACGTTCTCAGTTACCACTTAACTGTTTACTAACTAATTGCTGTATACTCATTGTCCATGCACAATGTACAAACAATTTCTGCACTTAACATTGATGTGCTGTTTACTCACTATTGTTTAATCCCTGACTATATACAGTTTATTCATTGTTTACTTACTGTTTTACTATGTGTTTACTGTCTAGTTTTTTTTTCCATTCTAATACCTGAACTGTAATTGTACAGTCACTCTGTGAAGAGGAGCACTGAAACCTTATTGGAAATGCTAATACACTTTGGGTGCTACATCCTGTATCACAGATCTTTGTTCAATCTTACGTGTTAATTTTTTATACATTAGACATTTTTAAGGAGCAGAAGGATACCTTTTCAGATTGGTTTGTTTTCAGTTTCTGATAACTTGGCAGCATATGTCTGACACATTAGCCGTTGGCTAATAGCCATAACCACCACACTGAAAGCTGTGATCGCTTTTGAACTGCAAGGTCTGCCTTCTCTGTGTTAAGTTATTAAATGCAGGATGGTAACTAAAATTGTCACATTTAAACATTTTAATTGCAGCTAACAAATGAAAGATGAAATAGGATTCTTATTTGCCTTAAAAAAGAAATTTAACTGTTTAAAATGTTGTACTAACAGCATCTATATAAATTCAATAGCAAGCAGTTTTCAAGTTGTGATATAGGACTGAAAGGGTTTGAATGGATTTACTTATTTCTTATTTGTGGATGAAGGATGTCCTTTAAATAATTTGAATTATATCTAAATTACATTAACACATATAACTATTTCATTAATATATAATAAAGATTTCATATAATCATATATAACCTGTTATGATGATGTTTATGCCAATCTTAAGAGTGTTAAATGGAAGTTGTGTATATATCACATATATAACATCTGTATATTATTCTATGACCTCTGAATGGTTTCCTGAAACATTACCACGTCTGTATGAATCACATTGTTTGTCCTTCCTGCAGGAAAGATGCAAATTTCTGGTAAAGGCACTGATATGGTTGTACAAAGAATGGCATGTAATTTCAGTCTTAAGCATAATGCAGTCACGTCAAAGTAATGAGGATTATTGTAAGGTGTTGTAAATAGCAGATGTACATAATGGAGGGCCTGGCCTTGGTGCATTGCTCGATACCAGGAACGACCGGTCACATTTTTCCCTACGTTTTGAAAACTGACCATGATAGTAGTTGAAAATAAGAGTAAATTGAGAAAGGGGTTAGCCCTGTCACTGGTGAAGGGGGTAATTTTCTGCTTCCAGTGCTCATGGATGGCTGGTAACATTTTTTTTTATCAAGGACCTGAGAAGCGTCTCACTTCTCCTTGCGTTCCACCATGGGAGTGCATGTGTGCATGTGGACAAGTGCCTTTCACTTAAAATGTGTGATCGAACAGGAAATATGGGGTGTCACGTGTGTGAAAATATGCAGTGCTCTAATCTATTTCTAATAAAAGCATTTGTTGAGATGTGTCTCTCATGATTACCATAGCCGGTCCCTCCATCTGCAGCAGACCAGCCAGCAATGCCCACTGGAGGTCTCCCTGCACACTGCTGTGGAGAGTGCAGGCCAGACATCAAACTGTCATCCTATTCAGGAAGCTTGTGCCCTGTTTATGCTGTGTTCCTGGGGGAGTTTTCCGGTGGAAACACTTAACTACTGAAGACAGATGGCTTATCAGGGCTGAGTCCATCTGTGATAAAGTATCTTTACATTTTAATATGGTAGAATTGCAGGCAATGGTCTAGCCTTGTTACCCATTCCTTTGTGTGCGTTTCCTTCCACTGTTCAAAGAAAAACATCTTTAACATGGGCCTGTGTGGGTGTGTTCCCTGTGATTAAATGGCATCCCATCTGTGATGCACTCTGCTTTAAGCCCCACGTTTAAAATTACCGTCTTTCATTTGTTTATTGGTGAAAGCTACGTCATCCAGGTTCGGATTTGGGATTAGTTGTAAACGCTGTAGCCCAAGCTGTCATTCATACTGAAGCACACTGAATATGCTTCTGGCAGGGTGATATAGGAGAGCCATTGACACTACGCCTACCTTGTGTATTTGAGGGCTTATGGGTATCAGTTTTCCTGTAATTTGATACTGCTGATCCTTAGTTGAGTTTTTTGTTTATTATAAAAATGTAGGGTCACTCCATTTCAATTCAACAAATTTCCAGATGTTTTGTGTCACCGTTTTTGATTTCGATGAAATTTGACATGTGATTTACACATACCTTCCTGGGCTCAAAATTTTTTATTTTTAAAAAATATTTCCCAGTGAGATATAGCGTCCTTACTACACTATGTGTAGCAAAAACAATTTAATTCATTGTGTTTTCTTATGGACTGTAACTCTTTATTATTACAACTACATGGCTCCGCTGTGGCTTATTGGAAAGTACCTTGTCAAGAGAATCACCAATGAAACAGAAACTTTGGGTTTGGATTGCTTGTTTTTCACTAGACAATAAACAGGTGTAATGTAGCCTGCAAACGTGACCAGTGTTATTCCTGGACTTCACCTTGCAAGACAAAGGAGAAATTCTGTGATAAGTCCCTCTGAACACTTTACACACTGTGCTATTTTTAGGAAAGAGACAGATTAGAGTGAGATTAGTACGCAGTTTCAGTATTTTTTGTAACTGGAAAGATCTCAGTTTTTAGGTATTAGCCTTCAATCAAATAAAACAAATATTTCATCTGTGATTTGGTGATTTTTAATTTTTTTTTTAATTGAACCAAATAATGTTCTGCTATGAATTCTGGGACTTTGTGCAACATCACGACTGAGGCTCTCACATAGTTTCAACCAGAAAGGAATACTGCAATCTTGATTATATTTGTATTATTCTCCTATTTGGGCATCAAAATATTGCATGCATTAATGCAATCAAAGATATAACAACACATTTTGACTTTAATATTCATGTCATTATTGTGTTCGACAGCCCCATTTTTTAAACACTATCTCCAAAATTGAAGCTGAATTCCTGGAAACCTCATTTAATTCCTTGAATCCCCCTGCCAATTGGGGAGGGGGGGGGGGGGGGGGGGCAACCCTTTTGGTGCAGCATGTGATAATAAAGCTGTACTAGATAAAATACACCAAACCTTCACCATCTGAGAAAGCACCCTGTGTCACGTTATGCCTCAATGCAAAATGTGAGCTGTCTGTAGGCTAGTAACCTGCTCAGACTATGCAAAGGCTAATATTTGCACAAATCATGTCACTGACACTTGTGAACATAGGAAGTAAAAAAAAAAAGATGCCTCTCATGCAACCAATTATTAAGAATTAAATTACGTTTATACAATAACATTTTCATGTATTTTGGGCTGTTAATTTTTAAGTGGGCTATGTGTATATATCAGGGTTAAACAGCTCTGTATCGAAAACAGTGGGATATACATTTATCATACTGTGATTTTTTCATACCTTTGCAATCCTATTATATACAGAGCATCCAGAAAGTGTGCAAACCCATTCACATTTTTTATATTTTGCTGATGCACCATTATGCTAAAATTGTTCAAATTCATTTTTTTTCTGCTCATCAATCTACACTCAATATCACAGAAGGACAAAGTGAAAACAGAACTAACTTTCAGAAATGTTTGCAGTATTATTAAAAGTAAATCGAAACATCACATTGCCATAAGGATTCTTACCCTACTCTACAATACTTTAAATTTAGCTCAGGTGGATCTATTAATCTATTAATTATCTTTGAGATGTTTCCACACCTTTTTTGGATTCCACCAATGGTTAATTCAATTGATTGGATATGATGTGAAAAGGCACAGAACTGTCTGTATAATGGTCCCACAGCTGACAAAGCATAAAAGGGCAAAAACCAAGCCAAGGGGTCAAAGGAACTGCCTGCAGAGCTCAGAGATAGAATTTTGTGGAGGCACTGAAGGTTCCCTGGAGCCCAGTGGCCTCCATTATTCTTAACTGGATGAAGTTTGGAACAACTAGGACCCTTCCTTGGACTGACTGGCTGATCAAACTGAGCAGTCTGGGGAGAAGGGCCTTGGTAAGAGCTGTGACCAGGGGGTGTTTCATGAAGCAGGATTTCTTAGTTAGCTGGGTTACCTTAAGCTAGAAGTCAAGAGTTTAGGTAAGGAGCACTCCTATCTGACAATCAGGTTTTCTAGCTTAAGTTAACCCAGCTAACTGAGAAATCCTGCTTTGTGGAACACCCCTCTGATGTGTGAAGATATGTCAACACAAATCGTTTGTAAGAGTTTAGGTAAGGAGCACTCCTATCTGACAATCATGACTTCTAGCTTAAGTTAACCCAGGTAACTGAGAAATCCTGCTTCATGAATCACCCCCCAAGAACCCGACGGTCACTCTGGCTGAGCTACCAGAGATACTGTGTGAAGATGGGAGAAATTTCCAGGACAGCCGTCATCCCAACGGTGAAGCATGATGGTGACAGCGTTGTGCTGTGGGGGTGTTTTTCAGTGGCAGGGACTGGGAGGCAAATGAAGGTAGAGAGAAAGCTGAATGGAGGAAAGCACAGAGATATCCTTAATGAATACTTGCTATATGGCACTCTGGAAGGTTTGCCTCCCAACAGGTTAATGCATCTACGCACAAAGCAAAGACAATGCAGGAATGTCTTAATGACAACTGCCAATTTCCTTGAGTGGCCCAGCTGGAGTCCGGAACTTGAACCCAATCAAATATCTCCAGAGAGACCTGAAACTAGTTGGCCAATCACAGAGCACATTCAAAGGAGCTTGAGAGAATCTGCAGAGAATGGTAGAAAGCCCCCAAATTCAGATGTGCAAAGCTTGTCACATCATACCGAACAAGACTTCAGGCTGTAATCACTGCCAAAGGTGTTTCAACTAAGTATTGGGTAAATGGTCTGAATTGTGCCCTGTAACGGGTTGTTCCCTGCTATGGGCCTGTGGCCTCTGGGATAGGTTCCAGACAGCTCACGACCCTGAAAAGGATAAGCAAGTACAGAAAACCGATGGATGGGTGGATGGATGGTCTGAATATTTATGTCAATGTGACGTTTCAGCTTCTTACTTTTAACAAATTTGCAAAAAACAAAAAAAAAGTATAAATCATATTTTAACTTTATCATTATGAAGTATTGAGTATAGGTTAATGCTTGAAAAAATGAATCTAAACAATTTAGTATAAGCCTGCAACTTAGAATTTTTGGTGAATGGGTCTGTTTACTTTTTGAATGCACTGTATGTAGCCTAGGTAAATCATTGGGTTTTAAACGAGGGAGTGATTGGAAGAATGGAAATAGCCCCACCTAGCGGAAACACTGCGGAACTACCATTAGAAACACGGCAAATCATTTTAGCAACAATTTTCCTTGTCACACTTCTGTCAAAATAGGTTGTTAATGAATAGGAAAAAAATGAATGAATGGGGGGTCATTAAGGGTCATATAGGTGTCTGGTTTTATTTCAACCACAAATATTCCTTTGGTCTCAGCAATTAAGAAAAAATGTGTTTTCCAGGACCGAACATCACCTTAAAGCAGTGGACGCCAACCTTTTTTACAATGAGATCTACTTTCACAAAGAAAATATGGTAAGCTACCGAGCTGACAGTATATTTTACCTTGGGGGGAGGGGTGGTCCCTTAATACATTTTGCAGACCTGGGAGGGCACATTAATGTGTCGCAATCACTTAGAAATGCCTTAAAAATGGACCTGTCAATCGCGATTGACCTGTTGCAATACACGACCACTGCCTTTGTTGAATACACGAATTATTTGAAGGTCTAAAGGAAAATGACACAGTACATATGTAGTTTCTTTATTAGAAAAAGTGTACAAGAGTATTATATCCATACAGAAACCTAACAAATGAGCCTCTCAGACTACCTGAATAAACAAGGACACAAGCGTAACCTATTTCAGTCCTTCTTTTAAATTATGCCCCCCTTCTATACTGCACTAGCAATTCCAGAAGAAGATAATTAAGAAATGAAAATATACTCTTTAGTATAAAAAGACAATTAAAAAAACCCAAGCACTCTCACACTATTGAATAGAGTAGGGAGAGACCTTTGACAGCACTTAGTGAAAATGACAATAGCTCCGTGGGGCTCAGGCAGAGAGTAACAATTACTGAGATTACTGAGAGTGAGTATGGCAGGAGTATGTGCTGTGTCTTTGGGACGGGGGGGCCTCAGGAGACCCACTGCTTGGGGTTCCGTAGCACCTCCAGGATCTGTGCCTCACGGGACCCTTTGGGCGGCTCGTGCATGTACTCCCACCTGGACGGGCAGAGAGACACACACCAGCCATTATTAATACAAACAGCCACTTACCTACACGTTCGCACATCTACAGGTCCATCACTTCCACTCCTACTGTGCCCTCTCACCGGGGTCTGTCGTGTACCCACCTGGCTGTGAGGGGAAGGGACATCAGGATGCTCTCGATCCTGGAACCAGGAGTGGCCAAGCCGAACTTCACGCCCCTGTCGTAGACAAGGTTAAACTCCACATACCTGGAACACGCATAACAAATGTCATTTAGTACATATGAACCAGAAGCGACTCAAGAATGTAAACTAAAGATGTTAAAGGTGACTGATTACATCTGATCATCATGGTAAAGTTCTGATGTACCAGTGTACATTCCCACCTGCTGTACACACTGAATTGTTCCCATCACATACATGTCATCTGTGACACACACTGCCTGTCACACACTCTTTGGACCCATCTCACCTTCCCCGTCGCACTTGCTGCCAGTCCTTCTCCTGGCTGGTGAAGGTGTCGTTCAGGTGTTTGCGGACAATGGGCAGATAGCAGGGGACCACAGTTTCAGCGCAGCTCTTCACAAACGCAAACACCTCTTTCTGACTGGGAGAGTCCAGGTCGTCGAAGAAGATTCCGCCAATTCCGCGCGACTCACCGCGGTGACGGATGAAAAAGTACTCGTCGCACCTGCAGTCACATAGAGGGTGCAGAGGCAATGACACAGCCCTAAACAACAATCCCCATCAAAACAGCCCAACCTTCACAATATCTCCCAACTGCCTGTCAACCAAAAACAGCCCAACCTTCACAATATCTCCAAACTGCCTGTCAACCAAAAACAGCCCAACCTTCACAATATCTCCCAACTGCCTGTCAACCAAAAACAGCCCAACCTTCACAATATCTCCCAACTGCCTGTCAACCAAAAACAGCCCAACCTT
>JAODJU010000035.1:4899856-4913069 GCA_026776725.1 Gnathonemus echidnorhynchus
GCCACAATCACACAGATGACCTTACTGGGCGTGACACTGATAAAGGCCTTAATCTCAAACTGCCTTTCCCCCCAGTATTCTCAATATCAGGGCTGCTAGGGGTTTATCACTGCCTTACATACACACCCAGAACAGTTATTCTATTCATCACACACATCAATAACGACACGCAAATGCTCGGCAATTAAAGATGGAGAGAAGCTGTAGGGTGCGGTTGATCATACCACTTTTTGAATTTGGCGTAGAACTTGGGGTGATGTTTGTCACAGGCCTCCTTCAGGGTGCTGTGAAAGTGCACGATGTCGGCCTGGTCGATATAGACGGGCGTCAGGTCCGTCCCCCCTCCAAACCACCACTGCTTGGACCCTAAACGGCGAAGCTCACATTTTGATTGACCGCATACCGTGTGCAGAAGTACACACAGCGCCGACCAGGCCTGTTGGGGCAGGAAGAGCTGTGTATTCCACAGAAAACTAACAATGTGAGCATGTTACAAAATTTAATGAAAAGTGACCATGTTCAGTAAGGGGGGGGGGGGCGGGATTACTTACCATCCGCTTCCTCAATCTCAAAGTATCTGTAGTTGAAGTGCACAGTGGGAATGTGCGGATTCTTGGGGTGGATAACAGAGCTGACCCCCATGGCCCGGAACGGCAGCTTTCCTTTGTATGGGAGACAAACACACGCATCCTGTGCCTGAGGCCGCGTATACGGCACAGGAACACCGCCTCTGAACCATGGACCTGTTAAACGCTACTATCCATCCCACCAAGGGCAGTCAGTAACAGCCAGGGCGGGTCAGCTCACCGTCCACCCCCTTGAGCGTCTTCCCCCGGCTGCGCATCTGCTTGGCCGCCTCCTCCGTCAGGTGGCCGAACACCACAGACACATTCACCCCCGCCTTCTCGAACACCTTGCCGTCCTGCAGGACACAGCTGACACCGCCGCCGCCTGCGGGACGTCAGTTTATGTACCTCACTGTAGTTTCATTCTCAGTCCACAAGATTGCTGGTTCGAATCCTCGACCACTGAGGTACAACATTTCGTTGTTGTGCACTGTGTGCTGTGGTGTGTCAACAATGACAGTTAATCACTAAATTCTAAAAAAATTCAACATATAGAAAACAAATGAACGTTAATTTATAACAAAAACCGAATAGCGTAAATATGCTGCCTTTCAGATAATCTTCCATTAGGTCACCCCCAAACCTACTGTTTCGCCCATTAAATACTTTTATTCGTTATTTTATTAGGAAGCATTTACATTTTAAAAAGTACTCAGAAGTGACGGCTATAAATTATGTTGCAATAAGCAGCGTTTAAGCCAGTGACACTGCAGGAGTCGGTTCACTGGAAATATACCCGCGGAGCCGCACGTAGTACCCGGCCCTCCCCCCACGTGGGCGCGCTCGCGCTCGTACTCGCCTTCTTCTCGTTCCCACCGGTCCACTTTGAACTTTCCACCGTCCACCTCCTCCAGCGCCCTGCAAAACGCAGCCTGAGTCTCCATGATGAGCATCTCCATCCTGGTGCTAGTCTCGCCTTTCTTCTGCTGCAGGACTTTAACGTCAGTGACAGGCATAGACATGAAACCCTTGCATTTCTGCAGAATATCGTCCTCCTCTTCATCGTCCCCGACTGACACTGATGCCATTTCTGCTTTCAGAAAGTGCATGACGCCGGTCACGTAGCCAGCCAGGATCGCGGCGCCTGCCGCGATAAACATGCGTTTCCTGGAGCGTCCACTTTGTGTGTTTGCTTTTGCCAGATGAGACATGAATTTCCTGCATGTAGTATGAGAGAAGCAGCGAGTACGCGAGACTAACGTGCCTGTCAAATGCGCTTTCTTCAAACTAAAGTAAGAAGTCATAGCGTTCGGTACATCAGATCTGCAGTACGGCATAAATAGTCTCGCTGCCGTCCGACCCGATCTACTCACGCCGCACAGAACTAAAGAAGCCATTGTAAATATAGCCTGATTAGGTCAATGCGAACGCAAAACCATATGTATAACTACTCCAGCCAGAATCAACTGTCGTCTCGTAGCTAGTTGTACGAGTGTCTACATTTTATAAAGCCTGTCGATATGGGAAATTGAGTTCTCGATGCTCTTCGCCGGTGGCTAGACGCTACCCTATAAACGCAACTGAACGACAAGTCCCAGAATGCCATTTGGATCGAGAGGCGGACTCAAGAAAACCGTGTCGACGATTTTAATGTTAGTGAATGAAAGTTGTATCCTTGTCTTGGTGAACTATTGCATACACTTCCTTTTGTTCCAGTTTATAGCATAATTAACCTATTAACATTTCTTTTTCTGCTGAGGACGCGGTCTGTGTAGTTCGATAGATTGTCACTTTAGCTGAGCTTGAAATTATATAAACTTTTAAAACCTATTTTAAACCCCTTTTAAACCCTGTATGTGTTAAACAAGGTTTTGTGCTATGGATCGCTTTAATAATTAAAATAATTAATCTTAATAATATCAGGTATTCACCTCTGGGAGCAATAAAGTTTATCTAATTTTATTAACAATACATTTCTCTTTCATTTATTTTTAGTAAAACACTCATATTATCAAAGCATTCAACTATTTAATAATTCATTAGGTTTACTGATGGAGAAATTGATCTATTGAGTGAAATAAAAATTGCATGTATGCTGTTGTCAAAGCTTAAACAACACAATATCTATCAAGATGGTTAATTAGAACTCTTATTGGGCATTAGCCTAATATAGTACTAACAACAACAAAATGAGTTTGAAAAGTACATCGCGTACCCACCAGAATGTTTAATAACTATTTTATTATCCCAAGGTCTACGTGTTCAAATATTCAAAAACTATTTATTGACACGATCCATACAATAATACTTCAACCTGACTCTGATCATGTATATTTTGATAATTTATTTTAAAATGAGATGTACAATATTATTAAGAAGTTATTCTTTTGTTATTGCTTATACCCAATAAATAGTTTTTAAACAGTCACTAATAATGAATCAATATTAATGTAAATATTCGTATTTAATTTAAATAGACAACTATTATGACAAGTAAAAAATGATATTTAGATTAAATTGATTCATGCATGGATGGGTGGATAGATGGATGGGTGAACGGATAAGTTAAATTTTTGATGCAACCTTCAGCACTCACCAAAGATATCAACCAGTGTTTTTTCCAGGTTGTGTAAAACTTACCGCCTTACACCAGCATGTTAAACTCGCTTGGGTTGATGCTGTATTACTCTAATGCTGTTGACCTAATGGAATGTTATAAACGAGCTCGCTGGACGTGTCCCCCTAGTGAGCAGTTTGCGTATTGAAGGTGGGGTGCTTGATGTTGCTGAACATCTCTTTTACGTCAAATAATTAGAGGCTTGACGGCAGGATAAAACTGTACCACAAAATGGGTCGGTGGCTTTCATCGGGATCACTGAAGAACAGGAAAAACCAATGAAGAGCACACATAAACTACGTTTTGTATCCATTGTTAAAAATGCAAATGCACTGAAAAGTTTAAAAGTTGCTGCGAGAAACGCGACATTCCACGGTGACAGACAGCTGAGAGTGAGTTAAACACGTGAGTGAGTTATTGCTGAGACAAATGCGCGGCATAACCAAGCCAAGACTTTCAATAGTCTATTACGAATATAATAAACTCTTACACTAAGAAATATCATGCAGCACTAATATTTATATAGTATGTGAATTTATATGTTCCAAATCATTTTCAGTATTGTTTTTGATTTACACGTCGGTCGCGAGATTTGTTTTTCAGCATGTTCCAAAAATATTCCCGTTTAATTATTCACGTCCAACTGTACGTTACTGTACAGCAGTGAATATCTGCCGTTCGGATTGCAACACCAGACCTCTCAAAACAGCATGTTTATGAAAAAACAAAACAGTACTTTCACCACAGCATTGCAAATATGCAAAGAAAGTTGATATTGTATACAGATTTGATGTTTGCCCATTGGAATTAGTCTATATGTAAGGAAACTTTAAGTGTTTGTGCGCTTACATTTATTGTGGCCAAAACTACATTTTTAATTTTGAAGGTTGGCTGTCAAATGCAAATGGTTGGGAAACCTTGGCTTATCACATAACATGTTGCTTAAATACCACAATAGTTATACTGACATTGTAACAACTGAATGTACAAGTAGGCCTATATATTAACGTATGCAATGCAAATTCAATTATAGCGATAGAAATACAGAAAATAAATACGACCATATTAGTTAAATATATATTTGCTGCCGTTTTAATACTATTTGAAACTGTTGTATTGCAAAATGTTGGGAGTCAGTGCCGGAGCAGCACAACAGCGCCCCCCTCCGCGCTGTTTCCTGTCTCCATGACGACGCACGGTAAAGCCGCGTAAAGCCGCGTAAAGCTGCCGGGGAGCGGAGGGAGGTCGCCGGAGGGACGCCGCTGCGGAGCCGCTCAGACGGATGGTAAATACGGCAGCAAGCCCGAGATCCATCCTACAGAGAGAAGCAGACTCGGGTGAGCTAATGTGGGACGTCCAGGGTGTGGGCATATCTAAGGTTATGCTGTACGGATTAAATAAATACAGTATGAAGTACTAGCATCTAGCTTGGGCGGATAAATTTGTCAGAGAAGTAATTTACGTTATTAAGGATTTTATGTATATTGTTTTTTAAAGAGGATTAGAAAATATTTTAAAGTGTTTAAAGTGTTGCTAATATTCAGAACGTAATGACCGTTTTTTTTTTGTTGAACATAATTTGTATTTCCGGTTAATAACTAAGTTCATAAATGAAGTATGTAATACATATGTCTAAATGATCGAGTGACACCAATGAGAAAAGTAACATCTTAGAGGAAATAATAGTCAACTTCATTACAAATACGTAACCTAGAAGATTATAGATTCGTTTAAATTGAAAAATAAATTGTTTGCAGTTATTTGTTTGCTGTAATATTATCATACTCGAATACCAGAACAGTCGGTGACCATTAAATACGCTCACAAGATCCTTATATCGGATCACTGGAAAATCCAAAGGCAAACCAGTAAATGCCACCTGCGTTTCTGGGGCTGCTATGGGAGTCCGACATCACGTGGCTTACCGAGACCGCTCGCCAGTGCCCCCTGGCGGCGGAGGTCGGCATCCTCGGCGCACCATTTTTCACCGTTAAGGACAATAACCGAAAAACCAAACTTATAACTCACGCCTTTTTTATTCGAGGTTTTTATTTAGAATCTTTCTAATATACCTGGTCATTTAATTAATAAGATGGGTTGATCCATTCTGATCCATTTTGTTACTTATTATGAATTGTGTATTTCATATTCATTAATATGTTGCTGCGTCTGCTGAAATTTGCTGAAAATACGGTGTTCTGGTGGAAAAAAACGGAATTGATGTGGCTTGCGTGATAGGGATTGCTCCTGTATGACAGTAACCTACGTGCAGTGAAGTCTTTCTGTACAAACATTTGTTCTCACATCCGCGCACAAATGAATTAGGGGAGAAGATGAACCAAGAGCTACAGCGTGGTGTAACAGGTGCTGAATCGCAGGAGGACTATGAAGACGACTTTGAGAAAGATCTGGACTGGCTGATAGAGGAGGAAGCAAGGAGTGAAGACCAAGTAAGCAGATTGTAAATGCTGATGCTTACTAACGGTTTATAAGCTATCCCAGAATGCCCTTAGGGCGCTACCATGTTAAGGCCTGCATTCTGGTAAAAATACTTATGACACTAAATAAAATACATAAAAGCCGCAATGGAAAAAGATCTAAATAAATATACAAGATTAGATACTTCATTGATCCCTGGCAAATTACTGAATTATGAAAATGAACATGAAAAGTTATGATGAAATTACTACAGGTAGATGTTGTAAATGGTTATTTCCATGAATCGGTTAGGATAAGTTTTCCATTTCTTTTGTATGGACTATCTAAAACCTTTGTTAACTTGAAACTTATTGTGTGTATATTAATTTTGATTTTCTGTTGTGGAATTGTCAAGTGTTTATGTAACATTTTTTTTTTTTAGTGTGAGGGTTTTTAAAGTGTGAAACTAGCATTGCGAGATTCAGATTCACTGGCTGACATATATGATTTGCTCAAAATGAATCATCTGATATTCTGAAGTGTTAATTTTAAAAGTTAAAAAAAAAACTCAAACATTTTACAGGTCTCTGTTAATGAAGATGAATATGTGAAATCATGCATATGGTAAATGACACTTTTGTCCTCCCAGGAGCAGGGATATGAGGACATTGAGGCTGAAATAGACAAAGAGCTAGAGGAGGAAGAGAAGAGAGAATGGAGCCAAAAGGAGGAAGAACAGACAACTGAGGGAGGAGAGAGTGAGAGAGACCAAAGGGTGGAGGAGGGGGGGAGGTGGTCCTCCCCCATGGAGCCCCTAGGCGATTTCCCACACGGTGACTGCTCCTATGGCGACTCGCTCCCTCTTTCAGCTGACATGGAGGAGGAGAAGCTGGACGATGACAAGAAGTATGTTCTGGAGAAGATCCAGCAGGCTAACCAGCAGCTGCAGAAGCAGACCGCCCCCAATCAGGACCGGCAGAGACGGCTGCAGTTCAAAGACACCCTGGTGGACCTGGTGGTGCCCCCTCTGGAGTACGAGAGGGAGGCAGAGGAGCAGGACGTTTCTGAGAGGATGCTGGAGCTACACATCTCCAGCATGGAGTCTGGGCCCACTGGAGCGAAGGAGGGCCGTGTTCTGGTTGAGAAGGACGGCAAGTTTGACTTGGTCAGTCTGAGGGAGGTGGAGAGTCAGGGGCTGCTGCCGCCACTGTCCAGCCCCCCCGGCAATGAACCAAACTCCTCCCGGCGCAGCCAGCATTTCCTCTGCCATAGCAGGGGCTCAGCACCATACGCCACGATAGGCTCTGGACCTCACCATGCCCCTAAACCCCCATCTCGGTCCAGGAATCGACCCAGTTCAGCAGGCAACACTCAACGGACGAGAGCAGTGAAGCGTAGAGTGCAGTCGGCTAACAGCAGTGCCTCCTGCTCTACCTTCACCCTCTCACCGCAGCAAAAGGACCTGCAAGCGAAACTTCAGCATAAGAGAGAGAGGCTGCACAGAGAGGTGGGCCCCACCCTTCCTGGCCGCTACGCTATCAGTGGCGTTGCCCTTTTAACAGGAAGGGAGCATCACACGGGCGCCGCCGCTAACATTCCACAGACCACTGCTGTGCTCTGTGCGCCTCCTCAGGAGCAGCAGCGGAAGCAGGCAGAGGAGGAACAGAGGCAGCAGGAAAATGAGCGCGCCTTCCGGGCCTGGCTGTCCAGAAAGAGGGAGCAGCTGCAGGAGGAACGACGGCTTCAGAGGGCCCAGGAGTTAGAGAGGATGAGCTGCAAGGTTTGGCCCGCAGGGGGAGCCCCTGAGCATTGCTTCCAATATGTGTGCAATGCAGACCAATTAAAGCTCTTAGACAAATCCAACAAATGCATTATACAGATTTAAACAAGATCAGCTAAGTCTAAGGCATAATAAATACCAGCTGTGTGTGTTTTTCTGTTGTGTGTGTGTGTGTGAGTGAGAGAAAGAGCGAGAGAGAGCACACATGCACGTATATCACTGTATGTATGTCTGCATGCTTTCTTGAACCATTGCTGAGCTGGGTGTGTATGCACCCCTGTCCACCAGAGGGAGCTCTCCAGTCCCCATGAGACTTTTCAGCTTTGGCTGCAGCGCAAACAGGAGCAGCAGGAGAAGCAGCGGCAGCTGGACGACATGAGGAGGCTGGAGGAGGAGAGCACTTATTCCGTGCATAATCGCGACGACTGCGAGAGGGCCTTCAAACTGTGAGCATCGCACACTCAGAGTGTTGTGACAGAGGCTGTCTGAATTGTCATGGTAATGTGACAGCAACTTAAATACCTTGGACTTGATCCACCAGCAAGGCCAGTCAGAAAAAAGGACTAAGGAAATGTTATTTTTCTGTTCAGGGTGTTGTGGAAAGTATTACATAAGCATTGCAGATATTAAAGTGTTTCAAGTGTGCATGAACAGCACAACAATCCAATCCCCAAGGCTTCCTTATATGGTCCACCAGGCTTCCTTGGCCAGTATATCAGAAGCCAAACGTACTGAATCTCACTTACTCTCCCCCTTCAGTGTTTCATCAGCCACAGTCTGCTGTGCACATATGCCCTTTGGTGCCTGTCACTCTATATCTTTTGTGTAGCCATATGTGTTCGCGTGTGTTGCACAGGTGGCTAAAGAAGAAACGGTTGGAGAAGAGAGCGGAACAGCAGGCAGCTCGTGAGCGCTCCCGCAGGCTGGTGATGGAAGCGCGGCGGGCACGGCGCACCCAGGATCTGCTCATCGCCGTTAGCGACACGCGGAATCTGCGTTTCACCGACCGCTGCAGCTATCGCTTCTGAGCTCTACATACACCCTGCCCCCCCATACCATTCCGAAAATGATTTATATACGTCTGTATGTTTTTTTTTCCCTCACTCCTTTGGCAGGACTTTATCGTTTAGTTGTAATGAATTATAAAATGTTTGTCCCAATAGACGCAGCTGTGTACAGTTGTAAAGTTCCTTTTCCATGTTCTATCACAAAAGTAAACAATTTTATAAGACATAGCTGTTGTTTTGTTGCACTTGTATTCACACCCTTTACTCAGTTCACTTTGATGGAACGGGCTTTTGGGTTTTACGTTTGAGATTTTATGTATCATCAGTCCGGTCAGTGAACAGATGCATGTACCTACACGATGCACCAAGGTGGTCGTTATTGAATAAGTTAAAACATAACATGTAAACCAGAAGAATCAAATAATTCAAGTTAAAAGAAACACACTATTTCCTTGCTTTTTCTTGCTACACTGGACAGCAGTGTTCCCTCTGGCCTGGTTACTGCAGAAACAGACATAATTCAGCAGAATCGTTTAAGCTAAACCAGTAATGAACGAGTCAAACTTATCATGGCATATAGTGATGGTAGCATGTGTAAGGGGTGAGGCACGTCCCCCTTTACCATCATACTTGGTTTCACTCTGCTAAACTTATATACAGTTTCATTCATGTAGTCCAAGAGAAGAACAAGGAGTCATTCATCAAAGTAGCAGACAATGACCAAAGTGAATGATCTGGGTAACAAGCTAATAAATGATCACTGCAGTGCATTAAGTCAGTTTTGTACAACGAAAATTTCCATGCACTGCCAGTGACTCCTCCCATTTCTCCTACTGCTTTTATACCATGTCAGCCAGGACATTTCCTCTTGATTTTGGATATTTATCGCACATGTGCAGAGTATGTTTATTTTTACCTTTGCAGGGGTTTCATGTTTGGCGTCTTGATGTTCTTCACTCTAAGGGTAGTTTTTAGGTGAAGACCCCCCTCAATGTGCCGCTGACCGACTTAAAAGGGAAGCACAGGGTCAGCTCCATCCAATCAGGCCAGCACAGCTGCTGCAGTCAATCTCCCCTCCCGCAGGCTGCATGGTCTGCAGATAGAATGAGGTCAGTGTGATTCATAGTGAAGAAACAGTTTAGTCAACAAGCCAGTACCTGTTCAGTGGAGCTGGACAGGACTACTATAACAGACCAATGGATATGGATGCCTCACTGCAGAATCCCACAGGGGAATGTAAGTATAAATCGCAGACAACCACAGGGGGTGAATAAAAAGGCATTCTTACAAGTAACAGGCACTCATATCTCTTCATGCCAGTTAACTGCAGATACCAAATGCATGCATGCTCCAGATAAAGGCTGAATTCCATCATATATATTCTACCACACATTGTGGTTGAACAAATTGTAACAAATTACTTCTTCCAGGAGGATTGATTAGGTAAGCTTCCTTCATGTTGATTTGATAAAGAGTTAATTTCATCATCCCTTGATCTTTACTTCTTTTGCTTATCCGTACTGTGTAATGAATTATTCTGTACTCTAATACACTCTGAGAGTGTCACCCTTTCACCAGGCACTGAGGACGAGGAGCTGGCATTCGCCATCATGCAGAGACGTTTCTGTCCCTCTCTCATCACCACAGCGGCGTGGGAGGGGTACCGCTTTGCTGGCCTGGAGATCCGCATCACCGAGTCCACCGATTGTTACGGAGCTGTGCTGTGGCCCTCAGTACGTCCATCACTACTGTCACCATCATTGTCACCATCTTTATTCTTTATGGCACCACTACAAAAACTCTCTAATTTCCAGTGCTATCATCACCATTATGAACTGCACGTCATCACCACCTTATATTCATTACTGTCTGTCATTTTTATCATCTTTAAAGTGTCTCCATCACCATTTTTATCTCCAGTTTCACCAATACGTCACGAACAGCAATAAAATTACCATCACTATCAACACTGGCATTGTCAACATACTTTTGTGCCATTTGGACTTATCAAGTTGAGCTTTCACTGGCAACGGATCTGCTTCAGTCCCTTTGCCATTTGTTGTCTTTAACTTTTCTTGAGAGTCCTTGCAGTCTTTGCTCTTCTTGGCAGCTGCTGTGCTCTGCTCTTGTGGGAAGTGATTGTTTTTTCTACTGCGGATTATATGGTTCCTCTTCAGATGCGGTTCTCCGGTTCTGCAGGCCGTCTTTGTGTTCTAGTTTCTTTGTTGTTATAGTTAATGCTCACTATGTACTATAGGCCCTGGTTCTATGCCACTTCCTGGACACACACCGTGAAGAATACAATATGATGGACAAGAATGTCATTGAGCTTGGTGCTGGCACTGGATTGGTCTCCATTGTGACCAGCTTACTGGGTAAGAATTATCCAGTTATAAATAACCCTAAGGGGGAACTCTACCCAAATGAACCTGTTGATACAGTATCTTACTAGGTGATGGAATGTCATTGGAATGGAAACCCGAAATGTGCGTTTGACATTGCAGGAGCTACAGTGACATCTACTGACCTGCCTGATATTCTTGGAAACTTGGAGTACAATGTGCGGTGTAACACAAGGGGGCGCTGTAGACACCCACCAAACGTGACAGAGCTCACCTGGGGACAGCAACTGGAGACGCGCTTTCCACGCGCCTCTTGCTGTTTCGACTATATCCTGGCTGCAGATGTGGTCTACGCCCACCCCCACCTGGACGAGCTGATGGACACCTTCGAGCACCTGTGTCAGGACCAGACCGTAATTCTGTGGGCCATGAGGTTTCGCCTTGACCCGGAGAACAGCTTCGTTGACCGCTTTCAGAAAAGGTTTCGTGTGGAGCTCTTGTACGACCTGCCATCGCTGCGCATCAAGCTGTATCGAGCTGTGAAGATAAAAGCCACGGAGTCTAATGTATGAGAAAGGATAAGCAAACCTGGGAGAGAAAACGTACAGAGCAATGAAATACCCAGTGAATCAGGCTAGGAGCTTACAGCCTCTGTCTGAACTACATCAATGTGGCAGAATGTGGAACAGCTTTAAATAGCCTCAGAGGTCTACAGAAGACTAAACGAGATACCCTTGAATACGGCAGACGGCATCATTGCTGTGCTGCGGTCAGATTAGCCTAAAGCCCCTGTTTTCATGCGTCAAATCCTGGATGTTCAGAAAATCCAGCATAAAATCTTTACATCCATTGAAGACATAATTTTGCTTATTATTTCGTTTTTAGGTTTCATATTTACTGCTTGAATTTAAACAAAACCGAAACACATTTTCTTATTAACATTTTTAGTTTCTTTTCTGGTGTTAACCATCTGGTGTTAAATGCTGTTCACCAGTTTCATTCTGACACAGTCACCATGTAAGTGCAGGGGAGCCTCAGGCCAGGTTGGAGAGTAGCTACGACGCAGGTCTGACTCCAACTCAGCTGCTTCAGTCTGACAGGAATGGGGGGGGGGTTTCATGGCATCCCCTGATCCATTAAAACAGTACTGTCTTGTCTATTTAAAGCGACAGGCTCTCAGCACTGCATTCCCCTTGGCTGGCACCATATGGCCTGTACTATCCCTGGAAGGACAACACTGTACTTTATTCATAAGCTCTGTTCCTCAGTATTCCAGTGATGTAAAGGATTCCTGCAATATTAGTTAAATTCAATGCCACTAGTTTTCATTGTGACATTGTAGTTTCATTGTAGTCTAGTCATTAACTTACATAACTATCCAGCAGTGACATGCTGTGGTATTGAGAGGGTGTATTGAAGAATGTTCTGCAGGGATGTTTTTATCTTTCCATAATAGAATTAATAGGTTAAAGATATAATTACAAAAGAAAGTGGTCCTCATTGCATTGACTTCCATTGATTTAAGAAGTTGCAAAAGTCAGTAGAATTGTCCTATGCATATATAATTTCTGTCTTCACTTTTTGTTTTGCCAGATGAGTTAATGCATTTTCCACCTCTTTGCACACATCACATACTGCCTGTTGCAATTTAGGTAAATGGAAGAATTCTGGTCCTTTTACAGAACTTGAAAAAACAGTAACTTTTGAAGGCATACAAACAAAGCTTAAGCAGTAATTTTTAATTCTGGGAGAGACATTTGTTAAATAACTGTACATGATTACAAAGAATCCTTTACTATTGTCACTGTCACCAAGTGGGAAAATGAAGATTAGAATGATACTTAACTATTAATTACAAAGAGTGTTAATGGTTTGTATCTGCGGCTTGCAAATTAAATGGGGGCAGTGAGTGGCTCAGTGAAATAGATCCTAGTGCCTGTGATCAGATGATCGCCAGTTTGAGCCACACATAATAGTCACATGTCAGCGGGCCTTTGGCCCCCCGCTGCAGGGACGCCACATGCTGGCTGACCCTGTGCTGTGACCCCCTTCGCTTACTCTCACCTGTCTGCGTGTCTCATGGACAGCATTCCACTGTACCTGTATGCACTCTTGTGCAAATGGCAAATAAATTAATTAGTCTTAAATTAAAACACAAAGTTTATGTAGACTGGTGAATCTGAATCACAGAGGAAGGACGTATTTTTTTTTTACAAATTATTTTTTAATGATTTATAACGCTAGGTCATCAAGCTTTTCCTCTTTGGTTGGGCACTGCTATTTATTACTTCTCCCTATACTTTTGTCTTTGATTTCATAACTGTACTATGTGTGCCTGTATGTTGTTTGTATGTTGTATGGTGTTTTGTTGCTACTAGAAACTGAATTTCCCAGAGGAACCTTCCAGAGGGATTAATAAAGTTTTCTATCTATCTATCTATCTATCTATCTATCTATCTATCTATCTATCTATCTATCTATCT
>JAODJU010000035.1:4924416-4952528 GCA_026776725.1 Gnathonemus echidnorhynchus
ACACACACACACACACACACACACACACACACACACACACACACACACAGAGTATATATACACTATATATATGTACATACATATTTATATTTTAATATATAATATCATATAGCTATTATGTTTCTGCTTAGTTTGGTGTTTATATTGGTGAATGTAAGGTATATGTAACTGTGTATTAGTAGTAATGAAATGGTCTATGTGCCCTGCAGGGGATCAGGACGTTCAGTACACGGCTGTCAGCAGTTTCATCTTCCTGCGCTTCTTTGCGGCCGCCGTTCTTACCCCCAGCCTCTTCCAGCTTCGGCCTCACTACCCGGTGAGCACGTCTCGATGACCCCCCCCCGCCGTCACCCGGCATGTCTTCTTCGTTTTAACCCTCCCCTTCCCCATCTTACTTCCTTCCAGTCTCTCTGTCTTTTGCCCGGCTTCTGGGTGACCGTCTCTGAGTACCGCTAGTAACATGACTTGGCCGTTTCCACAGGACCCCTGGACCTCCCGCACCCTGACACTGATTTCCAAGACCATACAGACTCTCGGCAGCCTCTCCAAGTCCAAGTCTGTGAGTTACTGAGAAGGCAGCCATTTGTCTTTGAGTTATGGGGCTTCAAAGTGAAAATGGAGACACAGCCGCCTTATTCGTTAACGTTTGCACGCAGGGCAGCTTCAAAGAATCGTACATGGCTGCCTTTTATGACCACTTCAATGAGGAGAAATACACGGCTGCTGTGAAAGATGTGAGTAACTCAAGCTGAATGTACAACAGCTTGAATTTTGTTTTACATTTTTATCTTTTATGATCTCCTAAAGGGAATCAAGTCAAGGAACTGTCCATTGAGGCCTGCAAAATATTCTGTAAATACAGTTTTGTGATCTGTCAAAAATAAAATAGTTTGATCAGTGGTATCAAAGGCAGAACTAGTAGAAAGACCTCACAACAGGCAGAGTGATTAACTTTCCTGATTAGTGTGATGGTGTATTATACAGCCAGGCTGAAACATAAGCAGAGATGGGTAATTCAGGTCCAGAGAGTAAAAGTCCAGACCAAGATTTTGTTTCAACCAACCAGTTGAGTATTCTGTGACTGTGACTCTTTATGCTCAACTGGTTGGTTGAAACAAAATTCTGGTCTGGACTTTTACTTTCTGGACCTGAATTACCCAACTCTGACAGTAAGAAATTGTTTCTTAGCATCACATTGCTTTTACTTATTTTGAAACATCTTTTCCTCAGTGGGACATATTTGTGTATAAATATTCCTAAACATGCAGGTGAAATGGTGCATAATGCTTTAAGAATGTGAGAATTCCCATAAAATTTGCATGGCTCTTGGGAATTTGTCTGTTTTGTGATCCTATACCGAGGTGAAAGTGACAAAGGCTTGAACTTTCTAAACTTCTGATTCTGACACACCAGATTCTGTTTGTGTATAGATATCAGTATTGTGTTCAGAAAGGTTTGTTTGATCATCCAGTTCTGCTAATGTGAAATCCAGACCTTTGGTGGAAGCCACTGCTCCCTTTGATAAGTAAAGTGTTTAGTAACTGCCATGTTTTCACTGTACAGTTTCTGGACCTGATCTCATCCTCTCAGAGGTGGGACCAGAATGTCATTGAAACACCAGTGACGCTGAAAGAAGGGTGAGCAGCAGATTTCTGCAACCATAATCCTGCAACCACGTTTCATCCACGTTCGCTGAGTATTGCTGCGATATCACTGATATTATTGTAAAACCCCCCGAGAGCATCAATCATCATATTTCTCTCTCACAAGGTTCATGAGAAAAAGAGCCCAGCGTAGGAAATGCTGTGGCCTAAAGAGTTTTCAGAAGAAATGGTTCCGTCTCACGAACCACGAGTTCATATACCGTAAAAACAAAGGTACAGTTGATGTATATTGCACTTCCGTATTTAAACCCTGTATAATCTATAGCTGTAACCTGTGCCTGATTGGAAATACTGTAATGCAGCTTTTTTTAATCTTCATCTGGCCCTACATCCCTCCCCGTTACCTTCAGGCAGTGGGAAGCTCCACCACATCCCTGTAGGAAACATCCTCGCAGTGGAACGTCTGGAAGAGGAATCTTTTAACAAGAAGAATGTAAGAGCTGAATGCCGAAGTGCATCACTGTCACTCACAGTAACAGATACACAACAGTCTCTTCCCATACTCAGACAAAAAGCCACAACCACACTGACAACTATACAATAGAGACAGTACTGAGTAAATTCTGAGTAACTACAGCATTAACACCCCTATGCAAATCCATATGTAGCTTACTATAGGTCAATGGGGTCACCGGCAGCAGATTTTAATGACTACATCATTAAGTGCAAAGAATAATAAGTTTATAATTATACAAGTTTATTAATGATATGAAATCATGACCTAATGGTATGTGAGTGTGCCCTGTGATGGGTTGGTGCCCCATCCTGGGTTGATCCCTGCCTTGCACCAGTAGCTTTCAGGATAGGCTCTGGACCCTCCGCGACCCTGAATAGGACAAGCGGTTACAGGAAATAAATGAATGAATGAATGAATCATGACTTTACACGAAAACAAAATGTCCTACTTAGTGTTTGATCGTCAGTGGTTCGTTTGATTGAGCTCTTTTGTTTTGCCTGTTGGTAATAGATGTTTCAGGTCATCCAGCCAGAGAGGACACTCTACATTCAAGCCACTAACTGTGTGGAGGCACGTGATTGGATCAGCATCCTCACCAAAGTCAGCCAGTCCAACCGCCAGCGCCTGAGGACCTACCACCCGTCAGCCTTCCTCAATGACCTCTGGCCGTGCTGCGGATTGGCTGCAGACTCTGCTCCGGGGTGCACTCCCTGCACAGGGGGGGTTGAGTCCCACCCCCCCCCCCCCCCCCCCAAACTGCCCTACACCTGTCTACCGACCTGCATTACTCAGTGATTTGTGTGCTAGCCACGTTTAGCTAGCTTTTATTTACTCTGTTTTCTTGTTAAACATCTTCACGCTCAGCTGTGTGAAGATAAGGAACTTGTTAAAAAAAATAAAAAATAAAACTAGCACTATAACACCATTGTATGAGAGATCAACATTCTTTGAAGTTGCGATACAAGATGCCATCGCTGTTCTGTGACAGAGTTCTACCAGACAACATCGAGCTCGACATTGATGGAGATCGAGAAACAGAACGCATCTTCTGCCTCTTCAGCAGATACATGGACAGGCTGGAGAAGATGCAAGGTGCACAGCAGGAGTGTGTGTTTGTGTGTTCTCAAGAAAAGAGTATGACCTTGCAAACGTTAGATTTAATTTTAGAAAGCCAGATGCTATCTGCTAACAGTTCTCTTCTTGCTGGCCTCCAGAGGCATGTGGCAGTAAGGCTGTGTACCACGGGCTGGAGCTAAATGACGACTTCATCATAGATGACCCACAGGAGACCTACAAGACGCTCAAGCAAATCATGGCATCTGTGCACCTGCTGGAGCAGGAACATGCTCAATATAAGCGTGAAAAGTTTAGAAAAACAAGATACGGCAGCGAGTAAGTACAGTCCACCCTTACGCATCCCGGTGTTGATATATCGTGGGGTTGGGAGATTAAATGGGAATGTTTTGAGAGTTATGGGGAGTTTTGAGAATGTCACAGATGACACCCGAAGGCCAGCAGATGAGCCACAAAAAGTTTAGTAACTCATAATTCAGCCTCTCACGTGATATCTCGCAGTGATCTCGCAGTCATCTTTCTATCTCACATTTCTCGTATATTTTCACTTCACTTTTCTCCATTCGCATGCTCATTTGCTCACCAAGGGAACCAAAAAATTGTAAAGGGTCAACAAAAATGTCATTCCAGTAGACAAAATTAATGAAGCTCAGGCATTAGAGCCTGCCGTTAATAACCACTGGAGGGTAGGTGTGAAATGATGTCCTACATACTCAAAAAATTACAGTACTGTATATCTGTTGGTTGAAAGGCGACTGTGAGATGTTTTATGTTTTTCTGTTCTCTAAATTATGCTCCATCTCTGGTTGTTAAATGTCACTCCAAGCACCATGCCTACTGTGAACTTACATGTTCAATAAAGCTCATTCTAAACCTTTAATATATCAACACTACCAGTAAAAAAGTAACGGCCAAGCTGTTTGTCTCGCTGCAGGGAATATCCAATCGGAGACAGCAACTTTCAGTGCTTCGTCACCCAGCTGTCTGAAAACTCTGCACATGGCATCTAACCCTCCAGCAGCACTGACCAGGACCATGCTCTGAGCTCCAGTGGTCCAACAGCACTTCCCTTCCTGTCCCTTTAGAAGGACATTTCCCACAAAAATATAGGGGGTGCATTTGCACTTTAAATACCCAAACATTAGGGTGAAGCCAATAGACGGCATCTTTTAAATGTACTTTTTATGCTGATTTCTAAATTTGTTTTGTGAGTCTTTTACATGACCCCCAAAAGAGGAATAGTCAAGTTCAGGATTATACTACATATCCGTACATTCTTGCGGATAGGTGAGTCTATGCAAGGCAATATCCATTCAATCATCTAATTTCTTACGCGTTTGTCCTATGCAGAGTCTCAGGGGGTCTAATAATCCAGCATGGGGCACCAACCAATGGCAGGACATACTCACACGCCATTCACACAGACAGATTCACACCTAGGGACAATTTGGTAACTCTGGTTCCAGCTCAGTATGATTTTAGACTGTGGGACCTGGTACCTGGAGGAAACCCAGTGACGACATGAGGAGAACATGCAATCTGCACACACAGAGCCGGTGTGGGGACTCAAACCCCGGTCCCACAGGTGTGAGGCGCAAGGTGTTATTTCTGCTCTAAAAAGTTTTTCTATAAGGACACTTTTCACTGCCTGAGCACCTTCAAGTAATTTTGTGGCATTAAAGTTTATTCCACAAGCGAGTTTCTACCTGAATTCTAATTCTTCAGTGTTCACATGGCTGAATCTCGATTACATGCTGCAAAAAGGGAACTGTGGTAATGTAGGACAATATTAAATATCTAACAGTCAGGCTTAAAACAGGCACTTTTACAATCAGCGTTCATATGAATTACAATTAATTAAAGCTAAAAGTAGCAAGTATGACTGAATTTTTTCCCACAGACTTTCAAATTAAAAAATTGCCTTTAGGAAAACTTAGATGGGGTCAGTTGTTAAAAATGTGAATTTTGGTCTTGGATTTTCACGGGTAAACATGGGCCAGAGCTACAAGTTCACATGAACATTGACTGTAATACTGTTTATACAATAGTGATACATATAAAAAATACCCCATTAGTCTAATTAAACTGTATGTCATACCAGATACAGGTTCTGACAACAGTTACATGTCAGTATACTTAATAATAACTCCATCATTAGTATTTTGGAAAGATTCAAATGCCTATGCTATATGACAGATGCTAGAATAACTACAAATTTATGTACATAGCTTCAAACCAGCATTAGTTTGACTTACTTTGAAATATGTTTTAAATTGTCTGGGGGGAAAATGAAAATAGTATATTTTCTATACTTTCTATATTTTACTATATTAAAAAATGTTTCACTTTGGCTTTAGATATCCCTCTAGATAATTTGCATTATCATTGTGTTGTATAAACATTTGATATTGGAATAAAAATTTGATGACTTTGTGGCACAAACCGATGGAGATTTAATTTCCTATGAAACGTTATCAGCCAGCTAGATACTCATGACGTTATCAATGACGTTTTCCAGTACACTCCTCTCCTCTAAAAATGATCTAAGGTATGATTCATGCACCTCTACTTTCCTACTGTTCATTATCCATCAAATGTAACAATGTCTGTTCTATAGCTAATTAAACAACTGCAGTGACACTCAGTGGCTATGAATCGTCACTCAAACTCTCCAGTACAAAATGCTGCAGGACAAATTGTAAACCTTAGTTGGAAGTATGACCACATTAGACTGTTATTTAGTGTCTTCAATTACTTCAATTGCAATAGTGAAGTCCTAAAGCCATGAAGTACAGTAGGGGCCTCTAAAAATGTGATTTGTAATGTCTAAAATTTCCCCAGTAGTGTACATATAATTCCAATTATGCATAAGTAGTAACTCACTTAATCCTGGTTTTGGCCAAGCCCTATAAATGTAACCACTTAGATCTGCCAAGAACCATTGACTGCCTTCAACAGAACCATTTGTGATACAATTTAAAAATCCACTGTTTTATGAGCTGGTTAAACCAAACAAAAGGGCTAACTGGCCTTTGTTTTGCATCCTCATTTTTTTTTTACATAACTAGCTATGCTTTTTGTTCTATACATACAAGTAGATGATCCGTGTGAATCTTCACTGTCTCATAATTTGCAACACTACCCCTAAACAAGCACTTCACACAGGTTCACACACAGTAGCTACCATTTTTTTTTTGTATTTACATCCACCTCAGTATCATTAGACCCCTACAAAGTCATTAAGGTTTGCCCAGTGCCCCCATGGCCTCAGGCAGTGCAGAATGTGCATGTTATCTGCTTCTCATACCAAGCCCTTGCTCAAGGTTAATGCTGGCCACACATAACCATGATAAAAAGAGAGAGCGCAAGGCAAGGTGGGGCACCAAAAACTGTGTGACCTGTACTGACGACTGTGCCAGGCTGTAGCTCCGCCCCCAGAGTCTCGACACAGGAGTAGCAGCCTAAGCCATTTAGCCTGAAGGCAAATATATTCAGACATCAGGCTTACGTACGCCATACGCACTCCCGAGAGCAAACATCAGAGCAGAGATTAGGCCCCCGAGTTCACCATGTGTATGTTTTTTAATTCAAATAATTTTTTAATTAGTCTTCAAAATGGCAACCCCCCAATGACAGTACCACTTAATGGCTTACAAGACATTAGGCTCACAATCGTGCAAGTGAATGGTGATTAAGAGCCAGAAGACAGAAAACAAAATTCCATCGTTCGATACTGATCCTTTATAACCACACTGAGCAAAAATCAGACTTCACAGAAATATATCATTCATGTTATTTGTGAATTACAGTGTCGCCTCTGTATCTACAGTTTCTGTAATCTGTGGTTTGCCAGGGCCCAAAAAAATAGGAAAATTCCAGTAATAAACAGTTCTGTAACATGGTGAAACCCGCCAGCCCAGTTGCCCCAGTACACCTTGGCCCCAGACCCACGCCTCTCTGCAGAACCCTCATCCAGTCTGTCTAGCTTTCTCGCTGATTCCATTCATTGCCGTGTTATCGCAGTGTATGCCATAAAAATGTATAAAAAGCACAATTTTCATTGCTCTGTCATTCCTTGATACATGACATTTTTTTATTGCTACTCATCTCTTCATAATTATGCTATGATGTCAGAATCCCTTTCAACTGAGAGAGTGCAGTTCTGTAATGTATTTTATTATTACTGCATTTAATGTTGGTGATGTCTTACTACGCATAATTTATTAACCAACCTCTGCCAAATGTATATATATAAAGGTAACGTTAAATATCTGGTGGATATAGCGTGCATGGTTCTCTGTTATCCATGGTTTCAGCCAGCTGGGGTAGGTCTTAGAATGTATCACCTGCAGATACGGGGGGGTGGGGGGGCTACTGTATATTACAAATCATTTCAGAAGATGCCTGAGATTGGCACCATGGGTGGTGCTGTGGTCTCACCTCTAAGGTGAGCAGCAGAGCCCCTCTTGAATTTGAGCCCATGGGTTGCCAAGATATTAAAATTTGAAATTTTGATCAGGTGAACTTCCACGTTAGAAATGAGTAACTTAGTAACAGATTTGTTTCAGTAGGCATTTCCATCAATTATGAAGCAACTTTAACAGATTCTTTCCTCTGGCCCTGCACTTGTCTTCAGTCGGAAGTAACGCTCTCTGATGAACTATTCTTTAAACTTTGGTACATTTCAGTCTTTTACACTGGATGTTGATCTTGCTAAAGCAGATTTGGTCTTCGCTAACAAAGGTTAATCAATCTATATTTAAAAAGAGAAAAAGAAAAAGCTGTGATTCCAGATTATCCCTAGATTATGTCACACAGCCGTCCCTGAAGTGTGATAGGGAAAGTTTAAATGTGAGCGCCGTGGCAGTCAAGCTCATCTAAATAGTATGTGTGTAGGCACGAGAGCCGTAATGAAATCGTACAGAAAATGAAAAAAAAAAATCGTTGGGAGGGATGGCATGCTCTGGTCACGCGAGGCATGTAAACACTGCAGCCCTTCCTGTGGTTGGCCCTGCAATAAATATAAAAGGCCACCAACTCCTACAGGGCAAAGGAAAGAGTCAGAGCACAGAGGACAGAAGATACAGGGGAAACTCAGATCCATGAGTGCATAAAGAAGAGAGTTAAAGACCCATTGCAGAGTATATAATAGACTGAGCAAAAACACAGTCAAGGGGAAAGATTCAGTGAATAACATTATAAAAATTTTAGATACTGTTGCACTAAACTAATCACCATGGCAACGCTGAGAGAGAAAAGGACATGCGGTGAGCGATGTCGGGATTTCGGGCATTTCGTGTGGAACTCCGATGACAAGACGCTCATGGGGAGGACACCAGAGAGATGGGGTATGTGAAAAATGCCTCATCTTCTCACGTTTATGGTCAGCCTTACCGATCCGTAGCATTTTGTAAAAGGACGACGACTTTCACTTTTTCTTAAGAACATCACATTCTGTTGTACCTTGACATTGCCTGTCCTTGGGTTGTCGACTGAAATGTTATCAGTGCTGCACGAGTTTCCAGCCCGTAGATAGATTAGGAACCGGATAGCAAAGATAACATTTTTGTGTAACCGAGAGGTGCTGCTTTGTCAAGTTCTCAAGAGCCTGGTCAAGGACACCTCACACCTTTTCGACATTCAAGTGAACGAATCATCCATCACAGATTCACTCGTGATATATAAAATTCCTGATAAATTCACTGAAATCACATGATCCTATCTAGATCAGCAGATGATGTCAAGTCTTGTAATTATTCTACTCTCTCAATCCCACAGTGTACATTAGCCTGTACTATGTGGCATTCTACATAATCATGACTGCCCTTTTTGCACTGGCCATCTACATAATGATGTACACACTCAGCCCCTATACACCTGACTATCAAGATCGTTTAACATCACCGGGTAAGTGTGTCAAGCTTCTGGCGCGTCATGAAAATGCTACCTGGCAGATACAACTTAGTTAGTTTGTTTGCAGTGGTTCACTGTCCGGCACTAATTCCATGTTTAGGAGTGATGGTGTGGCCAGACACATATGGAGAAGACAATGTGGAGATATCCTTCAATACATCAGACAGAAGCAGCTGGCTTAAGATGTCTAACTGCCTTAAAAACTTCCTGAATCGTAAGCATAGATCATTTCACAGAATGCTTTACTTCAATTCAATACAGAAAATGTTAGCAAGGTAAATTTCCCAGTAATGTGAGTTTCCCAGGTTGGGCCTAACTGTCTTACTCCATCTGCAGCCTACAATGAAAGCAAGCAAAACCAAAGTAACCCCCATGAATGCCACTGGGGAAAAAACTTTATCCAGAATGACTTCAGCGGACCAGGACACACCAAGTTCGCCTGTCCATTCACACAGAACATGTTGGGTGACTGTTCAGGCATCAGCGACTCCACCTTTGGATACTCAAATGGGACACCCTGCGTGATCATCAAGATGAACAGGGTGCGGTGAGATGGATAAAATGCTAAATAGCATATTAACAAGACTGGGGAATCAGGCCTGCATACATTACACAAGGTTTACATGTATTGCGATTTCCTGTACATGAGTAAACGGCAGCACTGTCGCCAGGAACAACAGGATTATTCTCCTTGAGTATAATTCTGTTGATGTGTGACGGTTCTGATGACCTTACATTTGTATTCTTTCACCAGATCATAAACTTCTTGCCCAATAATGGCCCTGACATAGCACCATACTTGCAGTGCACAGCATTGGTGAGTACAGGTATTCACTGGTCTTTCCTTTCTATCAGAAAAGAAAAAGTGTGGATATGCTTGCAGGCAGTGTACCACCCCAAGGATGCAGTAGGAGCACAACTGTACTCACTCAATGAGTCTGAAGAGAAGGTTTCCCAAAACCCATTTTGAAACTGTCTTGAATGGAAGCAACTATAAACAGTCTGCTATAAAAATAAAACATTTGTAAATGTTGGAAAGGGTACTTATGAATTTGTGAAATGTTTGGTGCTAACAATGCAACCCAACAGTGTCATTGTTACTGCTATTTAGTCAATACCTGAAACTTTAATCAGGGTTCCCCCAATTCTGGCAGAATAAATTTCCATGACTTTTGCAGGACCATAAGAAAATTTTCCAAAACCCACAAGTTTGTAAAACTGAAGTAGATAGAACAGTATTTGTATAAGGCAGTTAACTATTGACTTCCGCTCGTACATTTTCCCGAAACGGGAAACAAAAATGAACAAGGATAGTTTCCAAAACTTTTCCTCTCTATCCAAGAATTCCAACTTATCCAGGGCCTGGAAAAATAATTTCAAAATTCCAAAACTTTTCCAGGTTTTCCATGACCGCAGGTACCCTGTTTAATGCATGGAAACTGTAACTGTATGTAGCAAAGTCCAGACCTAAACAAGAACCTTTTATCGTTCATTAACAGCACGGCAGTGACAATGTGAAAGACATTGAATATTACCCAAGCAATGGCACCTTGGATCTTGCATATTTCCCCTATTATGGCAAAAAAGCGCAGGTATGCAGTCGGCACCTACACACGCTATCACTCCGAATCTGAGACCCTATACCTGATTTGGTTCTGCAGTCATGCGCTGTGGGAACAAGATGATTACAGGTGTTGTAATGGCCTCACTAGATGGTGCTCTTGGTTTACTTTGGGGCATCATTTTTTTTAATAGAGAGCACCACTGAATGGTATCAGAAAATACTGCAATTGGTTCATGAAGCTTCTATTGGCCATCGCTACTGATCAGCCCAGGCCATTAGGATTATTAACCACCAATTAAAATGACTGCCACCTGCACGTGTTTCTCAAATATTTTCTTATAACTTTTATCTTTTTAAATATTTTATAAATTTTGATGTTTTATTGCAGAGTTTGGAGTAGCGGCAATTTAATTTCATTGCTGGTGTACTTCCACATTGATGCATGTGAGAAATGTAACTCTTGAATCTTGAACCCTATATCCCTGTACTTCCCACAGCCCACCTACATCAACCCCTTGGTAGCTGTGAAATTCTACATGACTGGGGAGCGGGAGGCTAAGGTCCAGTGCAGAGTGGTAGCCAAGAACATCGCGTACGAAAACATCCATGACCCTTACGAAGGCAAAGTTATCTTTGATCTCAAGGTGACCTCATGAAGTTAAACTTAATTTTCTTTGGAGCTGTGAATATTGATACATCTGCATTAGTTTTCTGTTGATGCGACTCATAATTCGACATTGTAATAAACCATTCTAAATATCAAAACTTGTCTGATTAGTGATAACTATCATTCAGGCACAGCTGCAAAAAGCACCCACACATGGATAGTATTCCATATATGGCTTCCTATTAGAGCTTAAAACCTCTGGTGGGCGGAGCCTCAGTAATGGATATTTAGACATTAGCTGTGCATTATCCCACCGATGTCATTAACAGCAGCAGCTGGGAATCGAAAAGCATCACAAACCACTAGTGGCTCACAGGGAGCCCATGAGCGTCTTGAATATCACTTTTTAGAAATAGGATAAATTGTAGATTTCGTTTTTTTTCCTTTTGCTTATGCACATTAGGGCACTATGAGGAATGTCACTTTGTGCTGGTGAATGACACAAAGTGTCATTTACAATGTCACAGTGCTGCAGAATGTATGTGAAAAGATAATCAGTCCAGTCAGCTAGTTTCATTGTTGCCACACCTCACCCCCCATCCCCCACTTGATAAAATTTTGTAAGAACCACGCAGCCCCACAGATAACGTTCTTTGAGAAGCTCTCACTGTACTGGGTGTTTCATGGTGACTGTATAAAGCAGTCCAGCATGCAGATTTCACATTCATTTGGAGCATTTTGGGACAGTCCGTGTATGCAGATGGTCACATGAGTTCAGCAATGATATTCCACCAGACCAGTGGACTATCAATTACATGCATGTGTGCAGTTGACAAGTAACAAGTCCACTACACCCAAAATCAGGGCTGCAGAGACATGAAAAATATCCCACGCACACTGCGTACAACAGTATGTGGACAAGTGGAGTATGAACCAGGTTCAACACTTAAGCGTCTCCTTTGGAGTAATGTGCTCAGCTTTGGTCAAGGACACTTGGTAATAAAAAAACAAAAAAAAACGATCTTAGACTATTATCACAAAATGATTCAGTTTAAAGGTGACCGATCAGGAACAAGCAATGTCCAACACTTCCTCTGGCAAATGTAACCGTTGTTTAAACAAGGTAGCAGGAGGATTTATAAAGGGAAAAACCAATCCAAGTTAAATATAGTTTTAACGAAGGTTAACTTTCACCTCAGATTACTGAAAACTACCTGAAGAATAAACTTCAGGAAACAGGAAAATACTTTTCCTGCTTGAGAAATTTTAGGTGATTCTACTAAAGTCTTGTAGTTTAACGAAGGGTTATTCCATGTTACCACTTTTAATCCATATTATACTTGGAAACTAAGGTATGTCTAGAGACCTGTGAGTTACACACGGGCAAAGTTCCTGTCAATTTCCTGTGAGTTCCTGTGAGTCTCACGAACAGCAAGGTAGATAGAAACCAAGCAAAACCTGCAGGACAGATTTCAAACTCCAAAAGCCATCAAATAGGCATATAAAAATTCTGGACACAACAGCAGCTCAGGCAGTCAGAGACAGGTGCTGACCCAGGGGCATGTGAAAGATTCATCACAAAGAAATACAACATATAAAAATAAGAAGAGATTTATTCACACAGATCTTACTACTTTTATCAAACATGAGGAGTCTGGAGGGAGTTCATACTCTTTCATTCACAAACATTCAGAGGAGGTGGAGGTCAGCAGACCAGAGCTGACATCAGTGGTGCAGATGGAAGGCAGAGGGTTATTACAGCACCAACTCCAACTATGGACTACACTTCCCATCAGCCACCATTCTCTAAGCAAAGCTAGAAATTTATTAACAGAGTGACCACCCCAAAGCACTGATAGGTTTCTATAGTCAAAAACCACATCTCCAAGCATGCAGTGGGGTTTTAGGAACCTGGGTTTCTGAAGGCTGCATCTGGTTTCCAGTGCAACAGGCACACACACACACGCACTTCTGTGACAATATGTTTGGGGTGTGCGCGCGTGGGAGAATGACACAGCACAGCTGTTTGACCACGTGGCGGCTAATCTTCATCATCATTGTCGTCGTAGTCTTCGTCGTCGTCGTCATCCATGTAGGACACGGGCGTCTCCACGCGGGAGCCGCTGTAGTGGGAGCCGCTGTAGCTGGAAGCAGCGGTTCCGTCGGCGCTCTCACTGCAGGGGCAAAGAGACGCCGTCCAGACCAACCTCCACTGCCTCAGAGAGGAAGGTGCCATTTCCCAGCAGGACGCAGTACCTACCTGCCAGTGTGGTAGCGCCCTCCGTTGGAAGAAGAGCCTCCAGTGCTGTACACGCTATTTATAGATCCCTGTGCCATTTCTGTAGAGAAAGACAGGGGTTATCAAAAACATGAGAACAGGGTTGTTACAGAAATGTATGTTGTAGTCTATCCAAGTGATAGACAAGGTGAGGTTCCTGTCACACGGAAGCCCAGCCGTTCTACGACACTGACCTGTGACATAAGGTTCCAGTGCCTTTGGTACCAAGCTGCGCGCCCTCTTCAGGTCCTCAGCGGAACACTTCCCAGCCTCCAGCCCGCAGGCCATTCCCATCCGTTTCAGAACCTCGATGTCGTCGTGGATCTCGAACATGTTGTCAAAGTTAAAAAGGTACTCAAACCTGCGGGCAGGGAGAAGAGCCGGGTCAGAGACCGCACTCCATTCACCAAAGTGTGCCCTACAAATTCCAGAATCAGAAGCTGCTCTCACTTGTCATTGGAGATGCTACAGTCGATGACTGTCTTCTTGCTGGTGTTGACAATGATGAAAGGCAGGTGAATGACGGAGTTGGCAGCTGGGGGCCTGTTAGACTGGTTCTCTGCCTGCCGATTCCGCTGCACCAAGTTCTTAAAAGCGATTTGCTGCAGTCAGGAAGGAGAATCATATTAGCACTTACTGACTCAAGTTCAGCCAGCAAATCACTCCGTTAGTATCAGCAAATTTACAATATGAAAACGTCACAGTATACAGAACCTTTTAGCCCAGGAGGAGGACATTTCACCTGTAAGATAAGCTCCTGCAGCTGTGACTGTTTCTGCTTTATTCTTTCAAGTCGCCGTTGCCGTTCCAGCTGAAACGGAAAACCAGTCAACTTAAAGACGACGCTCATTAAAATTTAGCGAAACATTACAATTCAAAGAGCACATGGCATAAAGCACAGGTGGGGTTTTGGACTCTGCCTGGTGATACCAGTGCGTGAGTAAAAGAATCATGACCAGTGGGTCTGTTGTTCAAGTTCTAAATGCTGCTCCAGACAGACCCACCTCTAGGTTTTGGCACTCCTGTGCTGAATTGGTGGGGAGGCCAATCCATTTGATCTCCTTCTTCTCCTTTGAGATGATGTTCATGGCCATCAGTACGTTGAGGGCATCATAGACACGTCGACGAATGTTCTTCTGGTCATATACATGCTTGAGATACATGGAAGAGGAGTTAGTGAAAGCCGAGGGTGAGGAGAGGTGCGGTGGGAGAGCAGCTCACCGAGTCGTTGGGGGAGATGTGGTTGTCAACGGAGCTGAACTCTGCCACCAGTTCGTCAGCGACTTCATTGTAGGTAGTGACGCCCTTCCTCTGCACCTTCTCGCAGACCTTCATGGAGAAGTGCCGCAGGCCCTTGCCATTCTTTTCACCCTTCTTACTGCGTTTCCTATGAGAAAGAGGGATCAGCCTCACAGGAGAGGATGGTACAAACCCACACAATCTGGAAGAGCGAAAGTGCCTGTCTACAATTGCAAATCAACCCTGAAACATATCTGGAACTATTGCTGGGCGATATATCGAACATGCGCAATAATCACCAGGGCTTCAGATGACAGATGAAGCATTGGGCCGGAGGCCAGCAGAACCACGATTAAGCCAGGATTTAAAAATGAAGATTTTTTTTTTTTTTAAATACAGAGCAGTAATGTTTCAGTGTATACCTGACGCCGCTGAGTGCACCAAAAGAAAATCATGTATTTTTGGTACTTGGAAAACAAGGATTCTGATTCTGATTATAGGCTGGGCAGGACGTCAGTCATCTAGTGCCAGGTTAGCTGAGACCCATGTGGTGAACTGGGCACAGTGATCACCGCTCTAACTGACGAGAGGTCCCTCACCCAGTGGACCAGGGTGAGGTATCGGCCTGCTGGTTCTGAAGGAACTGGGCACTGGGAGTGTGGGGGCTGCCCACCAGGACAGTACTGGAGCCGCTGGGTCGCTGGGGAGTGCCGATCACCTGCGGGGCAGAGAGCGCTCAGACTCCAGCAGACAAGACTATGATCCATCTTTAAAAGCTGCAGAGTGAAGGCTAATACAGAAAAAGCTAATCGAGTTGAAGCTAGCACGGAACGCTCAGGACATCATCAGCTTCATCACCGTGAAAGTCACCTCCAAACTTACATCACTGACACCTACACGTGATGTGAAAATGCCGTGTCTGTCCCAGCCCATGACCTACCATGTGAGGAGCTATGTTGACATTGGAAGGACCCAGGGTTTTGGGCAGTAACTGCTTGCCCAGTGTGATAGTAGGATGGACGGTGACCAGAGACAAGACCCCTGAGGTAAAGAACAGCATGAAGCCACATGTCAGATTCCCAATCCCTGTTCCTAAGAGCGTCACCCCAAAACAAGACAGCAAACACGACAGTGAAGGTCACCGTGGCCAAGTTTAAAAAAGGGAAAAAAACACTATCACACTACAGTCCCTCACACAGCACAGTACTTCTAGCTTCTGGGACAGAAGGAGGGAAAAAAATAAGCCTTCAGTAAGAAAGACCAACTTACCAAGTCAGGAGCAAGAGCCTGGCACAGCAAATTCATTAATGAGAAGCTACTAATCTGCATGTCAAGCTAGCAGATGGATTCTAGATTCTTATAGCACAAACTTTCGTAACTGTAAAAATAGCAATCAGGCTACTCAGTAATACACAGAAATTAAATTTGCATTGATCTACATCTCTGAGCTACTGGGCACATGGATGTGTTCATGCAAAATTTTGGCTTCAGGATTCAAACAGTGCTGCCTGTAGTACACAAAGGAGTATAAGTAGATACACAACCCTTTTCAGGAATACAGCCAGTGTCCAATGTCAATGAATACCCAGCACTTACACACACACACACAGGCACATAATGCTCTACCCACCGTTACAAGCCATCTACCGACAGATGCTCTTGATTAAAAGGCGGCAGGAAGTGGTTAAAGAAGAACTCGGGGAAGTGAATGCTGACATCCTGCTCGTCAGTGTGAAAGGAAAGCTGGGCTAGCATGAGAGCAAAGTGGTACTGCTGACCTCTTTACGAAGGCAACAGTGCCACCTAGGGGAAACTACCAACAGTTCAAAAGCAACAGAAAATAATTCCTGCAACACTGCAAGGGCATGCTCACCTTTGCTTGGACTCAGATTCTGGTCAATGAAAACCTTCAGTTCTCCATTGGCTTCAATGAGACCAGCCTGGGAATTAAATGAAATGCATAAACATACCTCATTATCAAAAGAATTTGTGAGAAAGATAAACACCTGCACAGGCACAAGCCCCCACCAGACAGATCTTTAGCCTAGGGAAGGACCACAGGGACCAGTGGTGAAGTTCTCAGTTTTATCTTCTGGCTGGATAGCTGTCTAACCTGCTTATTTCAGTTCAACTAAACTTTTAAGACAAAGATGTCCAACCTACTGTCAAACATGATGCATCTCAATGAGCAGTATTAATACATACGCAAGCCCTATCCATAGTGGCCAGTGTGCTTTTCTATGCCACGGCCTGCTGTGAAAGGGGCATCAGGTTAGTAGCGATGGACAAAACATCGCTTCATGAACCACTCGCTGTATTTTTTGCGCCCACTAGATGTCTTTACTGAGCACACTGAGTAATAATTCATAATGCAGGCTGGAAAAAGTAAATGAACCTCTATGTTAATGACTGCTCCAAAGGCTAACTGAAGAAAGGCGTTTCAATTAAGGAGATGAGACTGGAAGTGTGTGTTGCACAGGTGAACCGTATATGCTGATGTTTAAACGTGTCATCAGATGGTTGGGGCCTGGGGGATAAGGGATAAGGCAGTAGCTTGGACGGCTGCATTCACCAGCTGAGTGACACAGCCCCACTCCAAACAGAAAGAGCACCACACTCAGCTCAATGGAAACGGAACCCTGACTTAGGGTTCCCCAATTCCCGTCCTGGAGAGCCACAATCCAGCAGTTTGCAGATTTCTCTGCTCAAACATGCCTACTAAACTTGGTAAATGGATTCAGAAGAAAAATCTGCAAACCGTATCCCTGCCGTAAAGGGTTTCAGTGGGTAGATGCTTTTGTAAATACGCTAAGCCTGATCATTTCAGCATCAACGTAAGCGTAAATGCCAGATACTGTTAAATAAAACATGGCAGAAAAGCAAACACCCACAGTCAGCATGTAAAGCAAAAAACAACCAGGCAACATTAGCATCTCTTCATTTTACTACTTGGGAGACTAAAACAAATTATAAAAGCACATTAGCAACCTTTGTTTGAAGCACTGGGAGCAGAAAAGAAAAAGTGTTTTGTACTGAAGGGGAAAGGCATGCAAGTTTTTAAAACTGATAGAAATGTTACTTTCCAGAATAACATTTCTCCCACAATAGGCCTGCGACTATTCACTAGATTCAGGATTTTGTTTGATTCAGAACACTGGGTTCAGAACTCGATATTTCCACAATATTTTTAGGGAAAGTCGGCCATAGACATAAAATAACAATTTAACCACTTTCTGCACTTGCCATTCCATAGTGTTTCTTCTGCAGGTGCCATTAGCTGGTTGCTGGTAGCGGGACAGGCCAAGTTACTGCGCCTTCTGCTGTCTAAATAATGAAATTACAGCTAGGAAAAACTAAGATTACGAAACCTAATAATTCGAGCCATTTCGTGGTTCATTTTTTCATTTACATAATTCAAATTCTCATAAATCTGGACCGAATGATACACTGTTACATGTCTCTCTTGCGGGAATGGGTACAAATCGAGGCAGTGCGAAACGTACTTCATTTTAAAACAGCACCATGTTCACTGATACTTGTGTGCAGATCAGTGACATCATCTTCTCAGGTAAAGTAAGCACGGCAGTGTCTTCACTGCCTGAGGTATCTAAACCCGTCTCCCCATGACAGAAGCAATTTGCACACATGCAGCAGAGAGCAAATGCTCCTGCGGCATTACCGTGTGGCACAGGAACTGCACACCCGCTAAAAGACTGACAAAGCAGTGTGAAAGGGAAGCCACCCCCTGCTTTGTGACCAAACCCACCCACCCAAGCTGTCAATTTCATTCCCTGTTGTGTGAAAAAAAGGCATCAAATCATTCAACCCGTGACCAGCAGACATAACAGTTTCTACCTCAGATCATTACATAGCAGTGTTTCCCCTAACATTATATTAGGGGGGCACCTCCCGCCCCCCCTTGAAGGTCAAGATAATTTTATTTAATTTTATTTTCTATATAGCGCCAGATCACAACAGAAGTCATTTAAGGTTACCTTTCCTATAGAACAGGTCTATACATTGTCCTTTTTATTAAACAAACTAAATAGACTTATGTTATTTATCTTATTTACACAACAGCTTGTTATTCTTGTCTCTACATGGTCGCCCTGACGCGCGCAGACACACACAGGTGAGCTCACTCCCACCAGCGGACAGAGAGCGCGTGACGGAAAATATGTCACATCAACCACCTAAAAAGCAGACAAATATACCTGCGTTTTTTTAAACACTCCCAGGGTGGTGAAGACGGCAACACCCGCTCTCCTGCCCCCCCCCCAAAAAAGCTGTAAATCTAGGGGAAACACTGCATAGCATTACATATCCCATCCCAAGCCATTTATTCTACTCAGGGGTGTGGCCACTCTACCCCAAACTGTCCAATCAGGTTGATAGACATGAACACTCACTGTTAAACAACATCCAGCACATCTGAGTTCTCATCTGGCAATTGTGAATGGTGTGTGTGTCACCTACATATTTAAAAAGATTTGTGGGTAACATTACTGCAGTTCTCCATCCATCAAACCAATATAAGATCTCATGCAGTTTTTATTTTTTTAAAAAAGAGGAGGGGGTGGGAAATGAGCCAAAAGTAGCACCAAACAGCAATTTAAAACTTTTTAAATTTACTGAAGTGAAAAAGTATAGACAAACAATGCCAAGAAAATGAACTCTACAACCTGACAACACCATCTGAGCCTTCAACAGCTGCATGGAAGCACTGGGGCGTATACTCTATTAAACCGCCACAAATGTGAAACTTGTATTTTTGTCACAAGCGAGGCAAAGGATGATTTGTCTTCCAATATTAGATATTCAGTATTCCATTGCTTATGCTGTTTGCAGTACTTAAGTTGGACCCACACATTTCCAAGTGTGAGAAGTTGTACATGGAAATTAACCAGACTGTGGAATCCCGAACTGCAGAGCTTGACAGCAGACTGCGGCCATTTTTGGAGACAGCGCAACTAAATTTTACACCTAGGCGACCCCCAAAACAGACTTTAGTAAATGTTCTCATGGGTGTATGCTTCAGAAAACTGTTTTATAGTTTTAGTGTGGAGGAGTGAAAATGCAGACACTACAAACACCCCAATCGTTCCCTACTCATCACGTGGTCCATCCCTGATTTGATCATACTAGTTACACCACCTCATTGTCTGATTGGTCACCGTACGTGGAAGTAAACAGTACTCCAGCATGGCAGATATAGAGAAGCTGCTTTCAATGATGCTGTCCCTGTTACTGACCTGTATGCAGCTAGAGAGCATACACAGTGTGACTGCTGCATAGTTGCGCAAAAAGAAACTTATTTACCAATCACTGTGTCAATATGTGCACGTCCAATGTAGGATAATAGCTACGTTATATACTTTCTTGCTCGTTTCAGTGTGTATGGAGATACTTTTGTAAACGATGTTTCGTAAAGCGCCTGTGTGGATGGAGAAAGGTTTTGTTTGCAAACTCCGTTTTTAAATGAAAATGTAGCTGTATATATGGTACCAGAGTGTGATTAGAGTGGAGCACTAATGTGAGGCTGTCGTCACAAGAACAACGTGGGTTGTTATTGCGTGTGATGTCATCTACCTGTGTCCAGTCCATAAGTACTCTTAATCTCACTTGGTCCTTTGGTGACAATGAAACAATCGATTCATTTTTCTCAAAAGAAAATTTCATTCAGACCCTCTTGTGCCACTACAGTCCCAAATTTCTGAGAAGGACAATTCAGACAAGGAATCAGCAGGTGAGCAGGTGCTGACAAAGGCAAAGACCTCCTCATTCTGCTAGGTATGGCTCATGTAAATTATGTGGCTGAGACACTGCAAAGAAAGGAACGCCATATAAACCTGGAAACGTATATTTGTCGATTTATTAATATTTATGGCACCTACACTGACACCTCTGCAATTTTTAGTACATCCCCCAATCGGTACGATATTCATTAAACTAAATCTAAGACTGCTGTTTTGTTTAACAAGACTGTTATATTTGTTTTGGGTTTGTTTATATGCTGAGTTTATGGGGAACAGCAGCTGCGCTTAATTTATTTGTTCACTGCCAAATTTTTCCATCGGTGTTATTAATTCTGAGATGTTCATGCAATTTGTGACATGATTTTAGTCATTTAAATATAAATTATTTATGAGCAAAAGCACATACCACACTGAATCACTCATAAATATAGCCGTAGCTAATCAAAGTACTCGCGCATGTTCCAAATTAATCTCTTTATATAATTTCTATATAATCTCTTTATATAAATTATATATAAATTTCTGCATATAAATATATATAATCTAGGCAGTTGTTTTGCAAGACATTATCCATATTATTTCACAGATATTTCTGTTTAACTCACAGACATAACACAATTTCCCTGCCTATTTTTGTGCTTAATGTTCATTCAGTCTGTGAGGGTAAATGTGCATCAACAAATGTTGACAAAGCAAAATCATTTACAGGCAGAGCAACATGTACTACTGCATTTGGAGATCTTCTTTCTTAGAAGATGGAAAAAATATGAATGTGTTGTGGTGCATGTTAACTGAATTGGTATGCCTACATTTCATGCTGATGCTCCTAATATTTTCAGTAAGGAACACCTGTGTTACTAGTGGAAAACGTCAGTGTAGAGCACTGGACAGAGTGAAGCCCTATGATTAAACAGGTTGCTTGCACACCCTTTAAATATACAATTATGATTCCTGAGTAATGTGGAAGAAAAATCATATCTTCTTAAAGTTGTCAGGTGTATACAGTGCTTGTGCTACAAACATATCATTATATGACTGGTGGGATAAGGTGTGTGCAGAAATGAAGTATACAAGTAGTTAACTCATAGAGAGGGAACTCCGAGAGGGAAAATGGATTTAAGAGAGCTGGGCCAGAAGCCTAGATATACATCACATATGTGTATGTACAAGTACTTTTATAATGAAATGCATATCTTAAGAAGTTTGTTAGGTGAGAAAAGACATTAACTTGTAAGACATGTGTTATTGTATACTTGAAGTCTCTCATGGTCTAATTAGGAGGTGCAGAATTAATGAAAAAGTAAGAAAGGCGATAATATATCTATTGAGAAATGGAAAGCAGAGGTTGATATCCCTGATGAGTAAATAACCAAAGAGTAAGAGCAAGGTTGTGGATGAAACAAGCAGCTAGCATACAAGATAAGGTGGATTCCCCCCTGCACAGTGTGCATTCAGCCTGGCTGTCTGAAGTGCCTGCACCCTTGGCCGACAAGACAGACAAAGAACTTGAACTAGCCGCTCGTCGTCTTATATTTTCTACAATAGTACACACTTCCATCAGCCATAACTTCGCAGTGAATATCTTACTCTCTTAGTTATTCACTGAAATTACCTTAAGACATTGAATAATTACGTTTTAAAAGACCTAACACTATAAATGGATGGGGAGTTTTAAAATATACAAATATACATTTCAATATCTCTTTTTTAAAAAATTCCCCTTCAGATTAGTAAAGTATAAATTCTCTTTTTACATCCACATCCCTAAACATTTCTGTGATATTATGTGCCAAACATTCATCCTTTCAATATAAAAATTCCCCTCATTTGCCAATGGATTTGCCTCATTATAAAGTATGTGACTAACACCAACCAACACCTGGGCAACTTAATCTCCATTATTCCAACTGCAGATCCCCTCTCCTGAGTAAAGCAACTTCAGTAATACCACAACACTAATTCCTATTAGATATACATACATTTAATACTAGTTTTTAAAATTTTTGTTAATTATATTTAGGGCAGAACAAGATAAATTTGCCTTTTGTCAGCTTTAATATTACAGTTACTAAATAGCTTTACAATTATATCTCACATTGCATCTTCATATGAAATAATATACATTGGCTCATACAGATAGACTGACAACACCCACTCAAAGGAGGAGCCTAAGGACTGCCCTGAATAGGGTAACCTGTTGAACTGACCTCTCCCATATTAAACATATACTGACTTTGCTACACAACACTTCAGATAAAAAAACTGTTAAGAGTAAACAGGGCAAACAAATTATAATGAACAAAACAGACCAAAAGCCAAGAAACAATCTCAATTGAATTGTTTACCTAAAAACGCAATACAATATCTAATGCCGCTAATTGTGCAATTGTTATGTACCCCCATCAGAGATAAATGATTGTCCACGTAGAGTGAATACTCACATCCTTTGCCATGTTACCAGGTTCTGGGAAAAAGAGAGAGCCAAAGCCCTCCTATGCGGGTAATTTCTCAGGAGGCTGAACAGCAGGTGCCCCTAAAACAAAAAGAAACAATATGTAAACGGCACAGAGTGGACGAGGAGTCATATCTGCATGCAAATACTGATTTAAGCAAGCACATCCAGAAACTACCCTTCGCAGTTATGATGATGGATTATTTAAGGCGATACCTACCCAAATACTTCAATCAGTTCGTGAACAATGAAATTTCCAGTACCCCACTCTTTAGTGTCTGTACCCCGAAAGAAAAATCGGAACGAGGGTCACTTTAAAAAGCATGGTTGTCGATGAGAAAACTCTTCGGAGTTCCCACAGCACACTGCTCCGATTTCACACTCGCGGGCTGCAAACGCGGAATCATACTCCGCAGATACTGCCCATTAATCGCAGCTAAAATTTTGCAAAAACTAGCAGGAAACAGCTTCCGCGCGCAGCGAAAACAGCGCGTGCCATGATGTCCCGTGCTACCGCACGCCATTCATCAGTACCGGCGCGCGGCGCTGCGTGACACTGTCAGTCGCGCGAGGGGCAGCGCTGCACTAGGCCGCGGGTTATTTTCCTCAATTTAATAATTACTTAAACTCTGTGTTTAGTGCACAAATCAGTCTTTTCTCATATAACCGAATTTAACGCGCGAGACCGTTGATTCCAGAGGAGAATATCATGCTCAACCTTAACGTTATTTTGCTCAAAACGAGGCCCGTATGACTACCACAGCATCTTTTATTACCCTGCACAAAGCAACATCGGTTTCCCACGAACACGCTCTACTCGTAGGTATCTTATTGTACAAATGGGCTTTTCGCGTGTTTAATTCGTTGATTATTTAAAAATTGATTACTGCAGGGATCATCATATGTTTGCAAGAACTTTTTAAAAGGCAAAGAAACCTGGGCCTAGCTGGCTAGCTAAATGAATGCAGAGTGTAACCCCGACTGCAATAAAGATAAAATAAATGTATGTTTATCCAGTGATTATACCGCACGACACTGTTTTACTAGGTGCCTGTATTTATAATACTGTAAAGATCGAGACAAACTATGACTAAAGCTCGCGGTGTAATGAACAAACGTTAAATTGCAGAAACAGAATCGGTCGAGTCTACTCTTATCTTGGATGCATTAAAGTATTTATGCAAGTTTAGACACATTCGCGCTTAACCAGCCACAGTTAAATAAACGATAAGCCGCATCGCACTTACGTCTGTATACTTCGGTCAATTGAAGCGCCCAGACTGTTTTTGTTGGCAGAGTGGACAGAGGAAGAGGAGGTCTAAATCCCTACACCAATCAGGAAACAAAAACTAAACATAATGCGATCTTGTGTTCAAATCATTTATTATATGCAAACTAAAACATAATTCGATATTATTGCCAGTTATTAAAGGCGTTGATTCAGACTGTTAAAAGCAGTTAATTCACACAAGATCACTACCTGGCTACTAAGTTATGTTGTCAATCTTACACCAGTTAAACTGATGTATTTTAGCTGTAAAAATGACAACAGCCAAGTTTAAAGTAGAATACACGGTTACTGTTTGTATACAGCATGTTGGTCAAACAACAAACTACTTTAGATGCGTCTGTCGTTTTACACAACAATGCGACTAGTAATGCATTTACAGTCACACACCAGCTCTGAAAACACACAGGGTGGATGAATACCCGTAGTCATGTCAGCTATTTTAACCTTCAAAAGCCAAACAATGTGCATTCATCTGTCAGAACTAACAACATATATTACTACGTAATAAAGAGAAAAGTGGGGAAATTATCTCAAAGAAGTCGCAAAATAAGTGTCACTCCAAATGTGTCCATAACATTTAAAATAAATGATATGGATATCTATAAGAAACCTATGCGACCCGATCAGCTTTTCCAGTGCAGTTAACTTCGAGTTTCTGACATGTTGACAGATCTAACCATTGTAATACATAGTTAGCTAGGTAGCCTACTAGCAGTTCCTGGTATGATAGTTAGCCCACTAATAGTTCCTGATGACATAGTTAGCCTACTCGCAGTTCTTGATATGTTATAGTTAGCCAGTTAGCCTACTAGCAGTTCCTGATATGATATGGTTAGCTTCGAAAGCCTGCTTTTAGCCACAGCGTAGAGAGCGCAGTGAAATCATGGAAGTTAAACTCCGCTGCACTTACTAATTCAAAGTAGGCGATGCATAGCCGTTCTTTTAATTTAAAGTTCCAAATACGCTGGGTCTGCAAACAGCTCCTTTCAATCCGTTAGTTAACTGTGGTAAATTCCCAGCAGGATGTAAGACACTCGACTGCACACTGCTCACCCAACGTCTGCTGTGCTCACAAACTGATCTTGGCGGTGTCTTAACAGTAAGCTTGCCCATTGGTCACGTACGATTATACGTCATCACGCAGCGCCGCATTGACTACGCCTCTACAATGAAATGATTAGTTCGCACAGTCGAACTTCTTTCATCGACTAGTTTCATTGGACAACGTTGCTTGTCATTAAAGTGCTGTGGAAAGTTCCGTCTTTACGTTTTGAAGTTAGGTGCGTATTGGGTGGAGGTGGGTCAGCTGGAAATTATTCTTGTAGTTAAATATATGACATAGTTAACATTAAAAAGCCGTTACTTTCTCTCAAGTAAAATGGTTGTTCTGCTATTTATATAGTATGTGTCTAGTTAGAAGTATGCATACAAAATAATTGTTTGTTAGGATCTTCGTAGTAAATACTGTCACCCACTTTGTTTATTTGTGTCAGCTTAGATTGAATGCGACGTGATGCTGTTTTTTTTTTTTTTTTTATTAAGAAATGCTCCATGTTTGATTTTGAAGTAGGTCCCATTGCATCATGTTTGCATGTATTTCTTCTTTGCTTTATTTTGCATGCGTTTTTTCTAAAGCAAGTTGAGTGTAAATATTAAGGGCGTTAACAAGAAAAAATATCTCAGTATCCAGTAGAATATGTCCTGTGCAGTAAATCTTGTGCAGTGTTGGTATCTGTTTACACGGGCGTCGGAAAGTCATGGATACCCTGGCAGGTACAGAGGGGGTAACACTTTGTAGGGGCTCCACAATCTAACGTGGGTGGTGGCAGCTACGTCCTGGGGGACAAAATCTACCTATATGAAATATAATAATTAATCCTCTATAGAATGGGAGTATAAACACCAATCTAAGACTTGTGGAAGTTAAAGACATGTAAATAACATTTTGAAATTCTCATGACCTTGCTCTTCCTTTATATTAGGTTACGGTAACTTCTTTGCACAAAATCAAGTTAAGATAAAGCGTAGATTTCATGTTACCAATCATGGATTATAAGGAAACAGATACTTAATAAAAGAATAGATTTCTTTCAATATTCATAGCAACAGTCTATTCACCACTCCATTGATCTCTATCTCTAATATTCATGTTTGAAGCATATAAACTTAAACATCATTTTATACGTTCTTTAGTCCCACAGTTGCCTTTAGGTCTGTCATCCAGGAGGGCATGTTAGCAAGATATACAGCAGTTTTGAAGGGGACCCACTGCTGATCCTTGTGGGACACCAATAAATAAAAATAATGTAGAACTCTTAATCTACCTAGTCACTCCCGTCATTCAAGAGTTTTTTCTGGAAAAAAGACAATTGTCGGACAATATGAGATGTGATGGTGGTAAGGAGGGTGAAAGAGGTAAATTTGTTATGTTTAAATGCTTGCCCATTGTACCTATAAGAGGCATGCAGAATATAAGGCTGAATACCTCAGTGAGAATGTTCTTATTCTGACTTAAATGTCGATGAGGATAAATGGAAAGATGTAGAGACTATCCATAAGGAAACACAGATAAACTGTTTTTTTTAATTATTTTTATTAAGCTATAACAAAAACACATCTTTACATTTAGTATATTAAGTATGAACATTTAGACTTTGAATAACACAAAAGATATATATTTTTTGCACTTGAACAAACATGAACACATAAGAGCATGCTTTATTTATATTTAAGCATATCTGTTTCAATGCTTGTATGATAGGCTGCAGTCAGGAGGGGGAGGTCAAGAAGGGGCCCCTCCCTGTGCATCTACATTTGGGACACACAGATAACACTCTCTGCTGAGTCAGACGCGGAGCTGCCTTTGCTCGGCATGGACACAACCACAGTGAGCATGATAGCCGCTTGCTTTCCGTCTACCCTCAAGCATGCTGGCCACTGTCTACTCCTCTGTACTCTATGATAATCACCGCTTATCTTTCTTCCCTTACCCCAATGGCTGGTGCCCAGCTTTTCTGTGATGCCCCCAGCCAGCCGTCCATATTTACCTGTGGATCGATCAGCAATTTTATAACTTCAACATTTTACAGTTCTTCAGATGCAAGAAGAATATGCATGGTGAGGCGTCATAAAAAAATTAAAAATATATAGTTTATATTAGGAAAATAACGGCCGTTGCCCTGTGCAGGTGGGGAAAGTTACCCCCGGAGGTAACATTGTTTAAAACATCAAACAAGTAACAGAGCTAATATGATAATACTGGTTTCAATTGCTTTTCAATAACTTCTCAAATTCCATCCGTCTTCCACTAAAAAGTAGGTGTAATTTTTAGTAATTTGAAAAAAATTGCTGGAAATTTCCCCAATACTTTAAACATTAATCCTACAGTTCATATTAATTTATTGTTTCTAAAACTGTCCTGTCCTTTTATACTTGAGTTGAAATTCTCCAATTTCACCACAGTATTGTTGTGCATTTTCCTGCCCTTAAAAGGCCCCGTTTATCATGGTGAAATGATATACTTAAAATGCTAATGTACAAAGATGCTGTGCAAGTTGGAGATTTTGTCACACGCACAGTGTTCACAGTACTAATGAAATGCTTTCCCACCTGCTTCTAGAATTGTTCTTGAAAGGAAATGTGTGATGCAATGAAAAAACAGTATAAAAAGATTAAAATTAAAAAGACAGCAAAGAGAGCAACGATACCATTAGTAATAAAAAGTGGGATGACATGAAAGTGTGAGATGGTATTCAGGTCATTTGACAAGGTAAAGTTCTAAAAGACGGCTGTAAATTCAGAAAGTCTGTAAGGTACC
>JAODJU010000035.1:4952628-4964116 GCA_026776725.1 Gnathonemus echidnorhynchus
TTTGTGGAACACCCCCCTGGTCCTGAATCCATGCTGGTGTGCTAGATGAAACACTAAAGGTAGTACTCAGTACATTTGAAGTATTACTTGGGTATTTAAACACCATAGACATAATATATATAGCTTAAAAGATACATATCCCAGTCAGCCCAACGACTATGTGGTCTTTACAGGCCTAGATATGATCACTGGAGCACCTCATTCTCTCAAATCCTAGCACAAATCAAATCAGTGTTGCTTGTGCCTCCGGAAGTCTCGTCAGGTCTTATTTCAGTCTGATCACAGATGAGAATAGAGTTCAAAGACCCTTCAACTTCCTGGTGAGGAAGAGCCCCACCCCAGGGACTCTTGAGCTCACAATATTGTAGGCATCAGCATCACCTTACACATGCACAGCTCCCAGTCCAGGCAAGCCACACCCATTAATAAGACCCAGAATATCCCACAGGAGCCACACAACTGTAGACAAAAACAGGAATTAAAAAAAAATTCACTTTAATATTTTCTTAAAACAATAAGACATCTATCCATATCAGAACTCCTGTGACTGCACGTCTTTGCCTTCATCATGGAAGGAGGCCTTCAGGCCTTTGACAGTCTTCTTGGGCAGAAGCTGGGCTTGAATATTGGGCAGGACACCCCCCTCCGAGATGGTGACGCCACCCAGCAGGGCGTTGAGCTCCTCATCATTACGTACGGCCAGTTGGATGTGCCGTGGAGTGATTCTCAGCTTCTTGTTGTCCCGTGAGGCATTGCCGGCCAGCTCCAGGACCTCAGCGCACAGGTACTCCAGGATGGCGGTCAAGTAAACCGCAGCTCCTGTGCCAATGCGGGCTGCATAGTTTCCCTTTCGCAGCAGACGCGCAACGCGGCCCACGGGGAACTGCAGCCCGGCCCGTGCCGAACGGGTCATGGAGCTCTTTGCTTTGACAACAGCCTTCTTACCACGACCAGACATCCTTCAGGGCCCTGGGGGGAAGCAAAGGATACAATTCATGGGTGAAGGAAAAAAAAAACACATTAAATTATCAGCAAGAGGGATCATAACGGCAAGCTCACCTTCTATATCCCAATGACTACACTTCAAAGCCAAGAAGACAAACACAAGCAGCTCAAAATATCTGAGCTGAAGCTGCTCATGTACACTATAAGAGTCTCTGCAACCTGAATGATTAACTGCAGCTACCCAGTTAGGAAGAAGTTAAGGTTAACCAGTGATTACCACGATGACCTTCAGCTGAGTTTACTTTGTTGCTTAATTAACATTAACAAGCATCCCTGCATTTTTCTTGATTGTTTCAGCACTCTGTCAGCAAATAAGGTTAAGAGATTCTCAGGTATTTCACTGAAAAAACTTTCAACACAGTCTTGTTTCTTAACACTAAGGCTTGCAGTAGCATCTTCACTTTAGCTCACAAGCAGGGTTTTATTCCAGCTGAATTTGGCAGCTGGAAAGGACTAATAGTCAAACATTTAAGTCCTCAGCTGCATTTTATCTTTGCACACAAAAGAGGCCCAGTTTTTAAAAGTTTCCCTGGTCAGTACATCAGGCCTACACTTCCCTTTTCTTTAAATTGAGCTAGAAAAATAATGTCTTGCTGCTGAAGGCCTATGAGTGGCCCTTTAACTGTCTGAAATGATCCCAAAGAGGGATCTGGAAGCTCTATGGGTATCACTGCTGCCTTGAACCGCCTGGGCCCCACTGTTTGTGTGTGTTAATACTTGGTGGCTGCATGTTCTGCCCATTTTGTTTCCTCCCACAGTCCAAAAGCATAGCTATGCCAATTGGCACCTCATGGTACTACGTATATGTGCGAGTGTGCGTCCTGAGATGGACTGCTATCCCCTCTTGGACTTTCCTTGTTCTGTATCCCCTTGGATGAGCTTCCAGTGACCCTGTACTGGGTAAGCTATGGATGGATGGGTGAGTGAAAGAAATTATCTGAATAATAAGCTAATATTATCAAGCCACTCAAAATAAAAATCCTCACCTTTATGAAGGGCTGGTGATGATTCTTACCCATCTATTTGCGTAACACTCCAAAAAGGCCGATTCCAAGTTGCTGATTGATTACAGTTTATGAACATCACACAGGGGTGGGTGCTGGACTACTTTGTAAGGGTCAGAAGGATTCATTTACAGCCATACACTTGTAAACAATGTCTGCTCAGGAGCTCCATAGATGTCTGAACAGAATGTAACTTCTCAGAGTAAGATGGTTGACTTGTAGTATTAAATTTCCACTAAAATGGTGATTCAAACACTTATTTGATCGGAATGTGTAATGTAGCGCTGCACATGGGTTTGATGTAGCTACCTGCTACATCAGCACCTCCTCATGGTCCCTAGTGGTTTGACAGGCTACCACTGACAAGTCAGTATAATGGGCCTGAAACAGAAAACACTTCAAATATCAGATAATATTTTCCATCCATGCACCATTTTCTATACCTATTTTCCATCTTCTGTCCCCGCTTGTCCTATGGAGGTCTGGAGTCTATCCCAGAGACCATGGGAACAAGGGAGGGAATAACCCAGCACAGGGCTCCAACCTATTGCAGATCATATTTTACCCTTTCAAATATAATGAAGATAAAAAATAAAATAATAATGCTATAATTTTTAATTCTCTATTGTAGGGGATTGTTAGTTCATGTTAGATTCAAGGGATTCAAAAGCAATAAAACCTACAGGTCATACAAATAACGACTTTAAAAACACACTTCATTTACGACTTACAAATTGATAAAATTGTTAAACTTGCTTGGGTGTGTTGGCATGGTGTATTAAAGCTCCTATTGTCAGACGAGCTAAAGTCTCTTCCATGAATCAGTTTTCTAGCACCTGCATTCATAAAACCAGCAGATAGCAGTATAGTGCTTTAGGACTCCTTTAAATGAGTCATAGAGTCGAACCCTCCTGTAACCCAACTAACAAGCTTATGCTGCTGAGTCTGACTGTCTAACCAGTGATGGAAAAAGAATGACTTAGCTGGAGTAAATTACGTCAATTAAATAGCAGTAGTTTCCACGAATTGGGTATGTTATTTTAGACCAGAATTATAATCGTGGGAGGGAATGGACCAAAATATGAGTGTATTGAGTTTTAAGTACTTAATGTGAAAAAATTAGGACACCCCATTAAATATTTAGTTCTTTTTTAAGAAATATCAACATAACAGTTTTACATCTTCTTTCAAATTATATCAGTAGATAAAGGTGTTGTAATTGCATCATCTACGCAAAAACAAAAAACAAATTCACTTATTTATGAAATTAAATTAACTAATATGCTAATTTCCACTAAGGAAAATGTTAGGACACTCTCACCTTCATTACTGTTTAAAATGCACCAAATCAGGTGAAAATGATTAGAACATCGTTACAGAGCTTTGTGTCTTATTTTGTCTTTTTGTCTTATTTAAATCACAGACATTTAATTTGGTTTGCTCTTGATTGGCGAAAGATGCAGTTATTTGTTGTCACTGTACATGACATGATTTCTGATACATTTCCTTTGACAGCTGAATAGCGATTCTGCAAACACCGAGTAAATTTCCGAAACATGAAAATGCTGCTAAACGGAGCCCTACGATAAATACTGTGGGACCTCTACAAAAGAAAAGTGTTGACCCCCCCAGTATAATGAGCAACGCACACGGCAGCTTGTCACCCAGCAGCTGTGCGTGTTCCCACAGTCCAGCAGTGACTTTGACACATTTCAGTCTGGCATCCCACTGACACACTGTCGGTACAATTGTTCCCATATGAAAGCGAAAGGCAATAGCTGGGTCTGCCACCTGGGTTAAACTGGGTCAGCCGTTTCTGTTCCCTGTACTGACACGATACAATAATACACTATTTTTGAAGTAATTTATCTGACACTCATCCAAAGCAACTTACAGTGGAACAATGTATTACAGTTTATGCATATTTCTTGGGATTCAAACCCACAACACTTTGCATTGTTAGTACACTGCCATACTTGTTGAGCTAAAGGAATACACCAGTTCGTTTACTGGAAGTTAGTTACAAAGCAAGTCGGTCATTATATGAACCAGAAATGAAGGTAGAAGAAGGCGACACAGCAGCCCCACAGATCCAGTGGGTTTGAGTTCTGCCTGGGCAGCATGATGAAATGAAGTCCTACCCACTGCGTCTCCCGTCGCATGCCTGCGCTTTCTGCTGCAGACTCCAGGCTCACTGCAACCTATCACAGGACAAGCTGCCGTGGCTAGTTTATCCATAGAGCACACTGGATGTGTGCAACAAATGCCAATTCACTATAGACTTATGTATGAAAAATCACATTTTATCTTGCTGAGTTAAATTATTTTCAAGAAAAGTTTGAAAGCTTTACTTGATTTTATACACACCTAGACAGTGGCCAAAATGGGTTCAAGGCATTAGTTAAACCAATAAAATTTAAAATGATTGAAAAGAGCGGAGTTGTTCATTGTCATCAATGCCTTAGCAACTCATCCTACATTCACAAACACCTGCGGCACCTACTCACACCTACTGAACCAGCTGCATCCTAAACTGGGCCAGTTTGCAGGATGTGGGCCGGCCATATTGAATGGCGAACGTCATCACCATCGCCAGGTGGAGCCATGCAAAGGAGCCATTTTTCTGTGTCGCTGTCACTGAATGCGTGTGGTTGCGTGGCTCAAAGACAGAGTCACTTGAAGCCGTGTGAGCTGCGAACTGAGCAGGACGACGAGGACTATGGATGTCCAGCGGACCGCTGTACTGCTGCTGGTGCTGCTGCGGCAAGCTCCATGTGCGGGTAAGTCGGATTCTCCTCCCTCAGCCCTGGGCGGGCTGCTTGCTTACTGTGTGCTCCATCGAGGCGCGGATAGACATATGGAATAATGGCGTCTAGATATGAGAATTGTAGCGCTCCCCATGAGTGTCTCCTGGAAATGGCAATCAGATCACCAAGAGGTCATGCTGCCCTGTCTCACTTCACTGAACTGGGATCAGGGCATTGGCACTGGATGGCAAACCAGACTGAAGCTGCTTATTTACGTAATTATTTCTCAAACCCCGTACAAGAATGCTGGCTGTGTTGGTGAAGGCTTCCGCAGCCTGCTGTCCTGCAGGATGCTATTTTTATTTGTTTTTATACAAGATAAAAGACAGACTGGGTCATGGCTAAAAATGTCTTCTGTGCCATGACCGCAGAAACCCCCTATGACCTCTAAGCAACACTGGTACCCTCCAGTGACCTCCGCTCCATATCAACACACATGCACATGCGCTTACATGCATGCACACGCACTAATACGCTTATACTTGTGAGGTTGCCTGTCTAACCAGTGATGGAAAAAGAATGTCTTAGCTGGCATAAATGACTGCAAGTAAACAGCAGTCATTTCCATGAATTACAAAGGTTTTTTTAAAACAGAAAAATAAGCGTGGGAGGGAATGAAATGAAATATGGGCCTTATTCTGTTTTTCCTAAACACAATTGTTTTTCGGATTGTATATTTAGAACAGATTCAGTATATATTCATAATGAATTCAGATTATGTTTACAATATGTCCAATATAATTTGATATCCTATTTCGGATACAAATAATATATCCTTGCACATTTCTGTGTATTTTACTCTATTTTATTATACAATTTGAAATCACCATGCATAACATGCATGTTATTCTTTATTGTGTGTGGCATACATTACTAAATAATTAAATCTGAATATATAATAATCAATCTAGGTAAACCTGCCAAATCCCTAAACACAACTTGGTCAATATATGCACACAACTGAGAAACAGCAGGTATGTAATCTGTATTATGTAGTCACATTTATAATTTTGCCACAATAATATGAAACATTTTCACTCCTTTTCTTATTTGAATATTTTTGGACATCTTGCTGTTGCATTCATATGGTTGTGCTCTGTATCTATCCATGTGATCTCTGCACATATTTTATATACATTTTTACATATTCGTCCAAAATCAAAGCAAGCAGAATGGAGGGCAGTGATCTCCAACCTTATTTACAGTGAAAGCCACTTTTACAATGTTGATAATCTGGAGGTCGAATGTGTTTGACAACCGCAATAAACAGCAGCAACACCAGTAACAATAAGAATAACAACAATGCTGGAGTGGGGGTGCAGGTAATGGAAAAAAAACAGAATATTGTGCGGAGTGTCGAGGTAGTGGCAGGTCTATTTCGAAATTGCAACCTTTAGAAATATCAAAAACGGTGTGAACACATAATATGCCTGTACGCATTATAAGACTCTGACAAATAAAAATGCGTAAAATAGACAGGTGCCATATATTGAATACATCAGACTGTTATGGTTGGTGACACCGCAAAACGTTTACAATGCGTAAATGCTTGCATACTTGGAGTAAACATGGACAAATGTACAGCTGTTAGTACCGGTAAAAGAAAATGTGATGGCGAAGAAATGCCTAAAACGAGCACTAACAGAAAATGACGTTGCAAATATGATTTTACTTCAGTCATTCTTCATGGAGAGGTACAACCCTTTTGTGTAGTTTCTGCATTTACAGTTTCTAATAACAGCTTGTATCCAATGTAATTAAAAAGGCAGTGACAAAACATGAACATCTAGTTGGAAAATCAGAAGACTTCGTTCATAAAAAATTATATGAGTTTGAGGCGCAGAAAGCGTTGATGAAATGCTTTGGACAAACACCTGCTTGGGCTTTGAAAGCATCTTATCAAGTGGCCAAGTCCGTGTTATTTTAAGCAGAGTGCAGAATTTATGACACACTCTTGTAACTCTCTAGACTAAAACAGTCAATTTTGGGTTTCCCTTAAATAAAACATAAAATACAATACAACCCTGTTTCCAAAAAAGTAAAAATGTAAATACAAACAGAATGCAATGATTTACATAATTATATAAACCCATATGTAATTGAAAATAGAATAAAGACAAAACCTCAAATGTTAAAATTGAGAAATTTTATTGCTTTATGAGAAATATATACTCAATTTGAATTTGATACCAGCAACACGTTTCAAAAAAGTTGGGACAGGGGCATCCTTATCGCTGTGTTGCATCAGCTCTTCTTTTAACGACACTCTGTAAATGTTTGTGAACTGAGGAGACCAGCTGCAGGAGATTTGAAAGTCCAATATTGTCCCTTTCTTGCCCAATATATGATTTCAGCTGCTCAGCAGTTTGGGTCTCCTGTGTCGTACTGTTTGCTTCATGATGTGCCAGTCAAGCATCCGGGCTCTTCCACTACGGAGCCATGCTGTTGTAACATGAGCAGAATGTGGTTTGCTGTTGTCTTGCTGAGACATACATGACCTCCTCTGAAAAAGATATTATCTGGATGGCAGCATGTGTTGCTCCAAAACCTGTATATATCATTCAGCTTTACTGGTGCCTTCCCAGATGTGCAAGTGAACCAAGCTATGGGCACTAATGCACCCCCACACCATCACGGATGCTGGCTTTTGAACAGTCTGCTGAAAACAAGCTGGATGGTCCCTTTGCTCTTTAGCCTGGAGGACACAGCGTCCATCATTTCCAAAGAGAATTTGAAATTTTGATTCAGCAGACTGCAGGACAGTTTTCCATTTTGCCTCAGTCCACCTTCAATGAGCTGAGCTCAGGCCCAGAGAAGTTGGTGGTGTTTCTGGATCATGTTTAGATACAGTTTCTTCTTTGCATGGTAGAGTTTCATCCTGTATTTGTTGATGCAGCAAAGAATTCTGTTCACAGAATGGTTTTTGGAAGTGTTCCTGAGCCCATGCAGTGATGTCTGCTATAGAATTGTGTCTGTTTTTAATGCAGTGCTACCTGAGGACCCAAAGATCACGGCTGTCCAGTATTGGTTTCAGGTTTTGTCCCTTGGGTACAGAGATCTCTCTGGATTCTCTGAATCTTTTAATCTTTTGTTGCCCCTGTCCCAACTTTTTAAAAAACCCCAAACACACACATATACTTGAGGAATACGGATGCAAACCCACTGCTTAATATGATACGACTTCGTGAGAGACAGCTGTATAGAAAAAGTGGAAAATATGAAAGACTGTGGCTTGTGTTTTTGTTACCGAGTGCTGGGGAGCCCAGGGTGGGTGGCTTGAGATAGAAGATGTTGACTTCTGAGCCACTGTGCCCCACCTCTTCTTCGTCAAGCAGCCGCTGACTGAGCCAGGCTTAGATAACTCAACGGCAGAGGAAAACCACCGAGCTCGACACAACGAGTGACAATGACATGCTGAGGTGTGAGGGAACCGTGCACAGCTGCTGCTCTTCTCACGGCCTCTAAACAGCTCTTCTCGCAATATACCTGCATTCTCTCCGTCTCTCTTACTCCACCTTACGACCTCAGGCTGTGCTAATCCTTTGCTTGTTGCTTGTGCTCCTGTTCCGACGGGTGAAGCAGAAGATCGGGGCGGTTTGGTTCTGTGGTGCATAAGTGTCATGCCTGAGCATCTGATTTCCTGTCAGCCAGCGAGACAGAGCTCAGGCATTAAAGCGGAAGGTTTCCAGCCATCATGTCAGCAGTTACAGAATCTCTCCACATTTCTAAGCAGAGACAAACATTAGGCTTTATGACATGATAATCCTTGTCAACACACATTACTACTTAACCCTGTGTTTTTATACGGTAACATTTTTTTTCCACTGATTTGCAGAAGACCAACACTTGTAGCATGTTCCAATACACATTAGCTGCTGACTTCATTGGGAGGCTCTTTTTTCACTATACATTAGTTATACATTCTGAATAGTAGCACATATCTAGCACCAAAGCCTTTGTCTGTTCTCTAAATGCGCTTATCATTTTTAATGACTTGTAAGCATCTGCTAAGTGAATATATACATGTGGTGTGGCCATCCACAGAGGGTATGGTATGAATTGTGTACTGAAGTATTGTGACATTGTCTCTCGTGTTCCTCCATCTATCTTTCTTGCCTTCGATACTGAGTCTCATGTTTATTTTGGTTGCAGAGGCATTTCTGTCAGTGACGGACCCCTTTGTGTGTTACATCTTGGATGGTTTACTGCTTTTGTATAGCATCCTCATCACTGCATTGTTTTTCCACGCAAAGGTGAGATTGATATGTCCAGTAATTTTGCCTGTCTGTAGATTAACGACTCTGAGTGAATTTGATCGGCACATTTGCAATTAATACTTATATCCCGGAACCAACACCTACATGTGACTGCGTTGTAAATAAAATGCTCATGATTAATATGTGGAAGTAATTTATGCATGTCTGTAATTAATATATATAGTTGTATTCAATGGTTGTCTTTATCTCTAGCTCGGCTCACCCAACTCTAAGCTGGAGAATAACTCTACTTATTCTGTAAGTCTCTCCAACTCCCCCAAACGCCCTTCCCTGGGGGCTCCTCTGTAGCTCACAGCAGCCGCTTTTTCTATTTCCTAGGAAGATACTCAGTAGCTTCACGCTAGTCTTTGTCTTGCTGATGACCGTAACAGTAGTAATACTTTTTAAAGCTGCTGCCACCTAGGGGCAGAACAGAAGGATAACACCCTTCAGTGAGCACCCCCTACATTTTCTCAGGAACTGATGACATCTGGTGAACAATATGACTGGCTGAACAGAGACATAGAGAGCGGGAGTAGAACGCGGGTGAGTGACCCGAGTGCTCGGGACTCTACAGGCTGCAGCAGAGGGCAGCCGTTCATAAAATGGACGTAAGCCAGTGGTGCAGTAGGTAGCTCATTTACCATGAGGCTCAGTAGCCTGTTTGAATATAATCTGAATTTGTAAAGCATTACTCTGGAAGTTTGAGTATGAACACAAATATCTGCACTGTTTCAGGCCCACAGACCAAATGATGAGGTCTACACGGTAAGATCAATGTTATTACTCACATGCACAATTTTCATATATTCATATATGACTTTTTATACTATATATACTATATTAGGGCTGTCAAAGGGAATTCATTATAGTCGGATGGCAGCTCGGGAAAAATAATGAACAAAGGAAAATGTATTTTGAATGGCAGGTTCAGCTTCAAAACTCTGTCAGATGTCTTAACATATTATGAGAATTTGGTCATATCTCAACTGAGATATCGTATCTCAAACCCCCTTCTCTACCTATTGCGGCTCATTGTAAATCTTGGGTCAGACATTTAGGATAAAATGGCTTTTTGCTTTGAAACAGTTGCCGACCTCTGATCTATACTTAGTAACTGATTAAGTAATATGTAATATTTAGCAGGTCAACGTGCCGATCTGTTGTTTTTAAATTGCCCACGGGGACAAATAAATTTTTTTGAAATTGAAATTGAAATTTCTTGAGTTTTTCTTAAGTGATGAAGGGTTTCTGATGACCTTTGGACAATCTTTGTTGTTTATTTTTGGTAATTGATTTCCAATAATAAATGCATACATTTGCATAAAGCAATCAGGCCTTGCCAACTGTAATATTGATAAGAAAATTTGAAAAACACCTGAAAAATCCCTTAATGATAAATGTTGAATGTTGAATAAATTCATGATTTAATTAGTGATTAATTTGTGATTAACTAGGGACAGTTGTGCGATTAATCACGATTAAATATTTTAATCTATTGACAGCCCTAATATATATTTCTATACCTAAATGTCTAGTTTTCCAGGCATGTTGACTTCCCTGCAAGTCACATCCCTGCAAGTGGAAATTTTAAGTTACTGTACTGTACCCAGTTGTACTGAGGGAGATTTTTGACATTATTTCGAATTGCAGCCACTGAAACCAGGGGCAGAGGACACATACCGGGAAATACCTGCGAAGAATGAGGTACGTATTAGCAGCACTGATGCTCAGGATCCCTGTCTCTCTGTAATACTGTTTAGCACAGGGGTCACCAACCTTTTTGAAAATGAGAGCTACATTATGGGTACTGAGCCATACGAAGGGCTACCAGTTTGATACACTCTTCTTAAATCAAGTATAATATGTTTTAAATGCTTTTTTTAAGATATTGTCATTTTCAAATCTATATACCTGTAAATGCAAATGTATTAAACTATATAAAGAATAACAAGAGGATAAAATTTAATTTTAGACACTGCTCACTGGTGAGTTGTGCTATTTTTAGAACAGGTCCACGGGCAACTCAAGTGGTCCCTGGGGGCACCATGTTGGTGACCCCTGGTTTAGCATGTGAAAGTGGCAGGGATTCATAGAAGATGAAGCGGTAGGATTTGTGTAGAATAATAAATGCCGTTTCTCTCACAGCGACGCAGAAACAAGAACGAAATGGTGTATCAGGTGAGGAAGGACTACCCGCCGTTTCCTCAGTCTTTGTGGTCGCTTGTGGAGCAGCCACCTACAGACATATGTACATACATAACACTAACTATATTTTCACTAAGACAGCACAATTATCACAAGTGACAGCATAATCTATTTATCAATACATCTGCAGATGAACACTATACAGCGCTCACAGAAAGGGACGCTTGTTTAATTCAGTAAAAATATTGGAAATGTACTGGTTTTATAA
>JAODJU010000035.1:4971670-4994346 GCA_026776725.1 Gnathonemus echidnorhynchus
GTAAGCAATGCTGGCAGTTTGTTTTGATCCCAGATATCTGATCAGCAAAGTCTTGGCTACATGAAGATGACTAAATGCTGTAGTTGCAACATTCAGTTGGATAAATAAATAAGAAAAACCGAACTCATGTCACTATTTCTGGCTCCTTCCATTGAATATGTAGGAGCTCTCATGTGTATGTGTATGCATGAGCCATTCACACCTGGCCATATCCCCCCCCCTTTTATGGTGCTGATGGGGCTGTATCTGGATCGCGTTTCCCCATTGCGTTGTTCATCAAATTACCATGTGAATGCGACTTGAATACGCACTAATGCGGCTATTTAGAATGCGAATAGCGATCTTCAAGGTGAGGGCGGTACTACACACCCCCGATGCAGGTAAAACAAAGAAAGGGTGACATGGTATCAGCTGGATAGTTAAATAGCTAGTTACAGAAAAGAGAGAGTTTCCATTCAATACTCAAGGATAACACTTTCAATTTTACCAACCAAAAAAAGTATAATACCTTTAAGATCCATTACAGTGAGCCTGAGCATTTGAAAGATTAAAACTGCAATAGATTAACCAAATAGCATTAAGTGGACATTAAATATTGCTGTATTATTTCTTTTACCAACCTACTCCAAGCAAGTACTTGTATTTCTATACTTTAAAATAGAATACTGTATTTCTATATTGCAATCAATGTTTGTTTTCCTCCAAATTATTTGATAATTTGGTTTTTACTGAAGTTACTGAAGAACAACTGATTCTTATGCTCCATCTTTAACAAACACACACAATTTTAGTTTAATTAAATATTTAACTTCATCTTAAAGCCTGAACTGTCCTCTTTACAGAACAGCCCTTAATTAAGTGGCATGTATGGAGAACAAAAATGAATGCTGAATCGCAACAGCATATATAGCAGATGTATGGAACTGCATTATATTAGGAAGTGGTATGTGACCAAAAAAAAACTATGAAAAAATGTGGTTATGTTGAAAAAGGCGTACGAGGTGCATTTTCATTGCAGACATTCTCCTGGCAATAAACACAGCAGGATACTGGTAGTAAAACCAGATGCAAATGATTCAGGACGGAAGCTGCCGTTACACGCTTGGACAGAGTATTTTGATTTCTAGAGCGAAAAAAGTACAGCTTTATTCAAGGGGGATTAGCTATGCAAATCCCCTCTGCCAGCAGGCTTGCGTGAAAGTGTCAGTGTGCCAGAGCACGGTGTCGGTGCGTCCCTTACCCTGGCGTGAACTGCGGGGACGCCACGAGGCCCGGGCCCAGGCCCGCAGCGGCAGCTGCCACGGCGGCGCTTTGCAGGGCGGCCGGCAGCCCGGGTGTCGCCATCATCACCTGCGAGGTCGAGGCTGCCAACGCCGGAGCCTGTGTCACCAGCGCCGTCTTCTGGAGACGGCCTCCCTCCCCGAACGAGGGCGTCACCGTGCAGGTCATCATGGGGACCGTCGATATGACAGACGCGGTGTTTGTAGTTACTGCCCCGAGGGTCGGGCCTGCAATAAGGGAGAACCTTTAAGAGTGTCTGCTTCCAGGGGACCCACACAGATTACCCAGCTGGGATGCCAGGTATGACCACCAGAATCTCCCAGCATTCCTGCATCACTCACACCTGTGAAGGCGAGGCTGGATGCGGCTGTGCTGCTCAGTGCTGGGGGCAGGTTTCCAGCCAGCGAGACGGGGGCTGCACTGGTCACTAGGCTGGACGTGCTCGAGACCTGGGGAGAGCGGAGCTTCAGAAGCGAGCAGCTCCAAGCGTCAGAGGGCCGTGCACGCATCCACGTGCGTACACACACAAACACGAGCGGTTTCAAGCTTCAGGAGGCTCACACACACAAGCAGCTCGGAGAATCCAGTCTCCCCAAGATGAGAAACATCAGCAGAACATGGAGACTGAACTGAGAACGCTGCTGCAGGAGACCCGGACATGTGTCAGGGTACGAGGGGTGGAGCGTACCACAGGGCTGGAAGGGGCAAACGCTGCTTTAACTGCTGTGTTTCCAGTACTGGCATTGCTAGGTGGGTTGATCCTCTTCTCCTTCTGCCGGCGGTTGCAGAACCAAACGCGGATCACCTCCTTCTCCATATTCAGTTGATCGGCGATCATGGTGATCTCCTCAGAGGTAGGTTTTTGGTTCTGCTTAAAAGGGGCAAAGACACCGACTGCCATGTCAGCATGAGGCGTAAAAGGCGTCATGATGCCCAGATTATGGGAGTCAGGCAAGGCCAGGGTGAGCAAAGCGGACCATTATCCACACACGGTCCAGGAAGCTTCATTATGACATTTGACAGAAATCACCGAGCACCAGGTGAGGTGTGAAGGTTCGTTTACCTCCTGAAAACTTTTTTCTAAGGCCACTCGAATGTTGGTCTCAATACTGGTCCGCTTCTTGCGGCGCCGGTTGGTACCCTCCATGCCCAGACTCGGTGAGCCAAGGGCACTGGGGCTGGACAGGGAGGGGTCTGAGTTGAGGTTCTCTGCAAAGACGGCAGAGGGAGGCAGAATGGTTAGCACCTGCGAAGAATGTGCATAAACACTCAACAAGAAGACGACAAGCAAAGAACATGCACATATATTCAGTGATCCAGGCCCATGACATATGGGCTGTCTATCCTTGATATTTTATGCTTGTGTTTCCCAATCCAGTCCAGGAGGACCCACAATCAATCCATATTTTTGCTCCCTCCCAGCTCCCTGGGAGGGAGGAAAAATGTGGACCATCTCTGGGTCCCCGAGGACTGGACTGGGAAACACTGTATGAAGAAAGGTCTGTTCAGACAGTTTTACAGCTTGACAGACAGAACCTGCATCGTTAAGCCACTTCTCCAGTAGCGGCTTCAGCTTGCACATGTTTTTGAAACTCAGGTTCAGAGCTTCGAAGCGGGAGATCGTGGTCTGACTGAAGTCATTCCCATACAGCTTGCCCATGGCAAGGCCAACATCCCCCTTTGGAGACAGAGAAAGAGAGAGTACATGCACTCAGGACCAGCCAGAAATCAGCGGGGGAAAAACCCTGCCTGCCTTCTTATACAGAAGAGCAAGTAAGTAGTTTAACTCTATGGGGTCTTGGGGTAGGGAAGACACTTTCACTGACTGGGGCATGGTCACACATTTCATTCAATATCAAGCTTAAATCATGACAAATTATTTCTTATATATTTGTTTTGGCATCACACTCATCTTAATTTTAATGTATATTATAAATATGTCAGATTTATATTATGTTTGTAATCTGATGTCAAAGTATAGACATTGCAAAATGCAGTCTTAAACACTTGCAGAAACATTATAAACGTACATAGTAAGCAATGCTGGCAGTTTGTTTTGATCCCAGATATCTGATCACCAACGTCTTGGCTACATGAAGATGACTAAATGGTGCAGTTGCAACATTCAGTTGGATAAATAAATAAGAAAAACCAAACTCATGTCACTATTTCTGGCTCCTTCCATTGAATATGTAGGAGCTCTCATGTGTATGTGTATGCATGAGCCATTCACACCTGGCCATATCCCCCCCCCCTTTTATGGTGCTGATGGGGCTGTATCTGGATCGCGTTTCCCCATTGCGTTGTTCACCAAATTACCATGTGAATGCGACTTGAATACGCGGTAATGCGGCTATTTAGAATGCGAACAGCGATCTTCGGGTGAGAGCGGTACTACACACCCCCGATGCAGGTAAAACAAAGTAAGATGACATGGTTTAATTTTTTGCCGATTTAACCTAATTTTAAAAACTTTAATACTTCCGACAAGACGTTTTGAAAAGAAGACAGATTATGGATTTAGTCTGTTTTTTCATGATTCTACATAAAGATTTAAGCGAGATATAAACTGAAATAGACGCGAAAAATACGCTGCCTCGTCCCCAGAGGGTTAATAAGTAGCTCATTTATATAATAAACAAAGATATTCAAACATCAATAAAAGGCTTCTGTACAAATAAGTTTTCAGATGTCGTTTTAGAGTGTCCACATTGCTGGCTGGTCTAACGGCCATGGGCAGACTGATCCTCAGCCTTGGGGCACAACCACAAAAGCTCCGTAACCCTTAGTCTTAAACCTGGATCCGGGGAGGAAGACCTGAATGTCTGGTTTGCCAAGTATGGGCTCAAAAGGTCACAGATGTAAGGGGACACCTAACCGATCGTTAAGGGCCTTATATGTAAATAAAATAATCTTAAAACAAATCTTATATTTTACTGGGAGCCAGCATGGAGATGCAGAATTCCCACCCTGATCCCAAAGTAAGTCTGCAAATAGAGAAGCGTGCCCTCAAACCTGAGTGAATCCCAGCTTGATTCTCCTCTGCTTGAACGTCTTGGCAAACTGCTCAAGTTCCTCCAGGTCGCTGGGCTCCTCCAAAGTGGGCGTGTCTATGCGCTTTGGTGTCACGTGGTTGATCGCCTGCACAGGTGCAGCTGCGATTGTGCGTGTAGGTGTCGCTGGCTGTACAACAAAGCAAGAGAAGTGATATTGCTATTCAGAAGCAATTCACTTGGTTCCAGGAATATTCCGATATCTAGAGGCAGCCTCAGACCTGAGTGCTGATGGCGATGCTTGTCTGAGCCGGCAGTAGATTGCCTTGGCTTTGAGGTAGTTGTGTTAGCAGATTCTGGGCTTGCAGGATATCTGTAGGGCGAATAGGAACACAAGAGGAGTGATACACAAAGCGAGAAGGTGAGCAAAGCAGAGCCGGCAGAGTCATGGCGGCACACGTACTCTGTTGCCCCTGCGCCGTCTGCGAGATGATGAACTGTGCCGGCTGCAGCTGCGTGGCGATAGGGTGGCCCGGCTGCACCAGCACGAACTGCTGCAGATTTAAGTTCTGCTGCTGCAGATGCTGTAGCTGCTGGAGATCCTCCAAGCAAAGGACAACAGGGATGCATGTCATTACGGGAGCAGTGCATCAAGAACGACGCAGGGAGAGAGACGTAGGAATACAGTCTAATGCAGCTGCAAGCAGGCACTTTAAATGTACACAAGATATGATGCAGTGACACGCACTGCAGGCCCTGAACGCAGTAGGAGCATCACTTACTGGTGTGATCTGGATGGGCTGGGAGAGAGTGATGGGCGTGGCTGCAGAGGCGGAAATGGCAGCTCCCGTGGTGCTGCTCTGCTGGCTGGCGGAGTGCTGCACGGCTGCAGCCAGAAGCTGCGCTTGTGCTTGCTGGATCAGGAGCTGCTGCTGTGCTGGGGTCAGCGTCAACTGCGGCGGCAAGAGGGGGGAACAAAGGTCAGAGCTCTGAAGGAGCACAGAGCAAAACGTGTGCCTGAGACAAGCGACGACACAACGTGTGTCAAAAAAAAACGGAGTGCAAAGAGACGGGCGACTGCGGTGTCCTTTGACGCGGAGTATAGAGATGGGCAGAGCTGGCATGCCGGGACGCAGAGCAGGGAGAAGGGCAGGGATGTGTGTCCCATCACATGGAGCAGAGAAATGGGTATAGCCAGTATCGCACAATGTGGACCAGAGAGACGGGCACTGGCGGCATCCAGTGCCGTGAAGGAGAGACACTGGCCATCGGGGCTGCGACGCGGAGCAGACCACTGTGAGGTAGCTAATCGCACCCCATCTCTCCCCGTTTAATCAGGGTACAGACCCACACTTCTCTGCCGGTCAATGGCACCTCCACTCGGCACACAACTCGGCTCCACTCATTAGGGCGATTTAAAGCAAGTATCTCACACTGGGAGATAATGAGCCCTCTGGGAAATCACTAATGATCTGTTCAGAAAGGCCATTATTCACACGTTTACCTACACAGGAGTTCCAGCCTCTGGCCTTGCACAGCATTTAAGGCAGACCCAAAACTAAGAGAGCAGAACCATCAATTAACTTCATTATGTATAATAATTCCTAAATCAGGTTTTTAAATATATTTTACATATCATTTATTTCACACTTTGCATTCTTTCTTGCATTTAGTGTTTATTAGTTAAACTGATGATTTGCATATAGGGGCTATCCTCATGAAACTGTCCTACGGAACCCAAGTCCTCTACTGGGTCAGCCAACTGGAGGTTTTAACAATTCATACATACTATGCACCAAAATCACTAAACCTCATTCTCCAGATGTAACCCTGCTACCAAGTTGGTCCCCATAATAATAAGCCCAGAGTGATAAAGCCAGCACACAAGCAAGAAATCGGAGAAGCATGCTAAGGCCTTATTAAGGAAAGGTGTACCATGCATGCTGACCGTGCTGTGACAGCAGAGCAAAGAACATCGATCATGTTTGCACTGCACAAAGAGAACAAAACAGCAACCACAAAGAAGCCAAAAGGAAGCGTGCTGGGGGCGTTTACAAACACCAGGGAGCCTTGAACAAGACCACAACATGCCACTTACTCCAGTGATCTGTCCCCCAGCTAACATAAGCTGAGCCTGAGGCAGCGCCCCCAACTGGCTGGTGGGTGGGGGTTCTGCTGCATCTGCAGGCTTGCACTAAAACCAGAGCAGGGCAGAGTCAAGAGCAGACACTCTGTGTAAAAAGGAGTATGATCTTACATTTATACCCACAAAATCCTGCTGATGCAGCACTCAACGCAAAGAACCAAATGGTACAGATTAAGCAGAAGCTTAAGATGGTCAGCTAAAGTTCAGTCTTCAGGTCATAAAAGCCCCAGTTTTTGTAATTGTTACATCAAATATCTTACTGGCATTTAAAATACACTTTCATTCAAATAAACCTAATTACTGTAAAAAGAACAACATAAACCTCGGTATCATTACTCACACAGTACTTGATTAAAGATGATAAAATTATACTTTCAGTATGACACATACACTGTTCACAGCATGGAGGGCCACACCCTAAATAAAAATCCCTACATAAAAAAGGGCTCGAAACACCACCCTACAAACGGAGAAGATGGAAAAAGACAGACACCTACAGATGCTCCATGACAGGATCCAGGACACCCAAGGAAGGTCTACGAGACTACAGAGGGAAAATACGCAAAGTCGCCACAACACTCTATAGCTAGGGGCACCCAGAGAACCGCCATAAAGTCGTCTCAGTAGAACAGCAAAGTTGAAGATTCATTGGATCAGTTCCTTGTGCTAAGAGGTCCAAGTCTAACAAATCAGAAATAGTTTGGAAAGCAATTTCACTGTTTCTGGCTTTACACATCATATCAAAATACATTTAAAATCTACTTAAAGATCTTCAGGGGAAACAGCAGAGTATGGTAATATAAAACTACTTAAGCTGTGCTGCTGAACTTTGCATATATTTGCATATTTATTCATTTCTTCCCCAAGGAACAACAACAATTAAAATAGAGGGCTGATTCAACAGCTCTTCCCCAGACGAGCAGGAACACCACAGGAATCAGAATCCCACATCACACTATAGAGGCATACAGCGTGCAGGTAATCTGCCAGCAGCAGTAATACAGCTTCTTTGTGAAAGATATAAGCATGACAATAGGAGTGTGGATACCACTGGCAAACACATCTGTGCGTTTATAACACGAGACAGCTGAGAGAGTTTTTCACAAAAATGCCCTACAAGCACAGAGACTCCAGAAACGCAAAACTGGGGTAACGTTTTGTTCACCTTTTTAGATAAACGTGTTTTGACAATGTATATCTTTTAAAAAATCCTGAGATTATACAGTTTAGCACCTTATAAAATTTAGTTGATAGGAGTCCACTACAAAAGGAGGGCATGTGTGTTACCTGTTGCAGCAGGGTCTGTGTGTTTGTACTGCTGACAGAGTCTGTCTGCACGCTCCGTCTCTCGAAGTCCACTCCGTTTGTCCGTAGCCCCGGGCTTCCGTCGCCATTGCCCATGGCTCCTTTGCTTGATTCAGACGGACTGCTCATTCCTGACTCTGAAACAGACAAGACAACGTTATTCACCAGACCAGTCATCTCAGCATGGTGAATGCCACAGATGCCAGTCCACCACTGTACACAAGAGGCACTGGGGCTCAGTACCTGCGTTTACTGACAGGCAAGCAGTAGTGTAGAACACAGATTAATCACACCGATACACACACACAACACCCTCACCTGTCACAAGCATAGAGGAGTACAGGACAGCTCCCAGCCAGCTCCAAGATGCAGGTATCGTTAAAGAGGAGTATAGAGCGACCCAGCAGAGGGGAGTCTCAAACAGCCTTTAGCTCTGTGGATGCACGAGCACCTCCTCTGCTTCTCTCGGATGTTATGGCAGCCCAAGTGCAAAAAAGTTCCTCTTCGCTGGAATAAGCCAGACAAAGACTGCAGCTGCCACTTTCGGTAATGAGGCATAATCAGTATGCAGCTGATTAAAGTCCTATGCAAATTTCCCGCGCTCGTTAGTGTGGCGCGAGTGCTTTGAAGTCTTGCGAGCGATTCATTTCGCATAAAGGACAGAAAGCTTTCTGCATAATTTAAATCTGTCATAAATATTTATCAGCTCATTACCATATTAATTGGATAACAAGACTGATTCTAACCCAGCCTCATGGTGAGGAAGTGGGTGTGAGTCCAAATAACAGCAGAGAGAGTGAACGGGCGAGAGAGACGCTGATGGCACGCAGCACTGGTAGCCAGGGTGACCGGAGGGGAAGCACCTATACACTGACATCGAGAGCCTACCCATGGGCCAGCAAAGGCCTGTCCAGCTCTACAGCACAGCAATCCATGTCCAGCCAGAACACAGGCATCTGCCATCTGCACACCATGCAAGACTGAACAGTAATAAACCTGTAGTTTCCAACCCCCATGTTCACCATTTATATTATGGTTTAAATGAGTAGATTTCACCTTAAGTTACAGAGAGCGCTGTTTCAAACACCAGCACCTACCACTTTACTGTGACTGGCTAACCATAGCATCGCAGCAGACCAGGTCTGTAGAAGCCTATTGTCACTAATGTTAAGTTTATTCAGAAAAGCAGTTTTCAGTGTACATTATAAAAAGGAAACAGTCAAGTACAGAAGTAAAATCATACATCCCCATTTCTATGGATCCAAGGGGACTGAGTCACTGCAGCAAAGGTGAAACGTTTTGTGGCTGTGATCCACAGCTAAGCAGCTACGCCTTTAAAAGCAATGGTATTTTCCAACGGAATCAGCTACTTGATTTGATTTTTCAAACTTCATTATATGCTTCAAAATGTAGCTGTTTACACATAGTGCCAATTAATATTACTCTCATGTATAAACTAGCATTAACAGAAATCAATTACAAAATCAGCAAACCTATTTAACAAGCTTATTAATTGCACTTAAAGTTCCACCTCTTTTTGACATTCTACATGAGTCAAAATTGTAAATTAATTACTGTTGAAGTCAATATACCTGTGTTTTTAGGTGCATTTTGTGACCTTTTTGTCCCTGTTTACGAAATACAAAATCCTGCATCAACACAACTTATGGCAAAACAGCTACACAGCACAACACGCAGCATCCCAGGCAGTTAACATTTAAGCCCGCATTTACAGCTGCAGCGCAATCCGTATGCAAATATATGCATGCGTGCTCAACTGTATTAGCATATTCAGATAACCTGGAACTCTTTACTGTTCATTTAGTGCTGAAGATAATGCTTTGAAGTCAATAAATGAAAATCTCATGCAGAAAGGAAGTTGTTCATTTTTTTTTTTTATTAAGTAAAATGCTACCTACACTACAGAAATCTCAAAGCCCACAGGATTTGACAGGCATCTGCAGAGTCGTCTGACAGAACTTTGGGTAGCAGAGTTCAATGATTTCTTATAGTCAAAACATTCCAGTTATATAAAAAAATAAAACCCAGAAACCTCTGCGGCTGATAACATGGCAGCTGTGTCTTCATCATCCCAAGCAGATAAATATACAGTTTGTTGGCCGGTGATATCTTAAGAGGATACAAATGTACAAACTGACAAATATCTTTATAATGTCTTTTAACATTACTGTTGCCACGACTACAGGGTTTTGTAGGAGTGGGGGACATGACAGCATTTTAACTGGGGAAAAATGAGTCCGTAAATATAAAATTTACATTCTGTGGCTGTTCAGATCCAATATAATACACAATGCAAAGAGTTTAACAATTTTAAACAAACAATTGAAAATGAAACGTCCATAGCCCATAGAGGCTACTAAAATCAGTGAGACTAATGTCTTCAGGATGCACTTGCAGAGAGTGAGTCAGATACTAATAAGAGGAAATGCAAATTCCAGAACCATGCAGATGAAGATGAGGAATATTCTTATATTCCATTTTAATGAGAGCCACACATTCATAGTTAGGATCATGGGTAACTATGCCATCTTGTGGTCACATTTAACACTGACCCCTCTTTTATTACTCATGGGATCCAGAGGCAGAAAATTCAGGGATGTTGAAAGAAGACCAGCAACATGAAGAGCCACCGTCTCCACAGTCAACACAGAGTAAACGACCAGCACGTGAAGTAGGGTACAAGTTTATACACACTGGCCCTCCAGAACCAGGGAACACACATCTCAATACCCCTAAAAAGGCAAAACCGAACACCTGCACATATATTACGCGGCACAACTTGGAGGGTAACTTGCCCACATGTGAAAGCAGATGAGGCCCATGTCCTCACAGCAAGTGGCCACTGGCCAGAGCCCCACACAGCTTGTTTGTGCTGTAGCATCTGAAAGCTGTGGAGTCAGTGGCGTGTTAAATGAATTATTCATGACCACTACGTCTGCCCTCATCCATATTCATGAATAAACTCAAATACCTATTCAAACAATACACTGTAGGAACAAATTTCTGCCATGTTTAAAATTATTTCAATTTTGAATACAATGTATGGCAATATGAAGGACATATAGCTTATTACTTTTTACTTTTTAAAATTCAAGCTGAGTTAAATGCTATACTTGGTCAAACTATTGTAACCATCTATAATTAGACCTCATCAGTATGTGTAAAACAGTAGTGCCAAGATTGCACTTTTCTTTGGTGTTTTAAAATCTGAAAATGAGCATGATGGGCATGTGAAAATTATGGTAGAGGATTCGCAGCTCTGAAGTAAACTACACTAGGTCTTTGCTAAAAAGAAACCAACTGAATAAAGGAATTGCCAAAAATATGAATACTTCTGCAATAACTGGGTCACTGACAACACCCCAACCCCCCCAAACTTAGATATGGCATAGCTGTGGTCACAAGATCTATTATCATTCAACTGGGTCAGAGCATTATCGTACAAATACCCTTTCTGGTTCTGATTCTCCATTTATTTCTCTGATCATAACCCTAATCCTAACTATGACAACTCTGACCTCTACTCAGCCCAAGCCTTAACCATAAGTAACCAAACAAAATGCAAGACTTATGGCTATTTTAGCTTTTTGACTGCACTCATAGATGTCCCCAAAAGGTCCATGTAACAAGTTTTTATCACAATGTGGGGACATTTGCCCCCCACAATGTTAAATATACCTGAACAAACACATACATGCACACACAGCCCTCAATGGAACAAAAATACACAACAGCTTATAACTGGTACTCCTTCAACTTAAAAATAAACAGCTAAAGCACAATATACCTCACCAGCACCAAAGACGACACCATTTTTCAAACATTTAGATTTTCCACCACTTATTTGAACATCATGTGTGCTTAACCCCATTTTATTAAAAAAAATGAATTGTAGGTGTAATACCAAGACCACCCAGTGAAGCACTGCTACGAAGGTTATATATACATAAATTATCCTTTACATATATATGTTTATGTGTGAGACGGTACTTATATCAACTCAATCAATAGACACTGTTTAGCAAGCAGCAGCACTTTACTGCAAACTGTGAATAAATAAAAATAAATCCTGTATTTGCCGTTTGCACAAGTAAGAGTACAGGAATTCTTCTCTTTGCCAACCCCATCTTGCTGCCCATAGCTTGGCTAACAGCACAGGTTCAGACAGTGTCCAGTGCCCCTGGAGCAACTAAGGGTCAAGGGCCTTGCTCAGGGGCCCAACGCTGCTATTAGACTGTCAGTGCTGGAATTCCAAACTGTTACTTTCTGATCAGAAGCAGAGTCCTAACATGCTGAGTCACACACCGCCCCAATTACGTCTGGGATGGGCAGCTGGACTATGCATGCATGTGCAATTCTAATCAGTTTGATCACTCAGGAATTAGCATTCTTATGTGATACTGAAAAACAACAATTTTAATTCTAACGATTTCATTTACAAATTATATATACACACAAAACTGGATATTTTACACATTTATGAAATGTATTACTAACTTTAAAAGACACGGCAGATAACCGACCTAATAAACTACACTGACTGCCTCGTTTACGAACTGTCAATATTAACTCAACCCTTAAAGTAACCTATAAACAAACAAGAGAGCTAGAAATACGCACAAAATAAATGCCAGCGGTGAAATAAAGCATATACTTAAGATTACCGTCGGATGAAATACGACATCAAGAAAAACGAAATAAACAAAGAGCCAGAGGCCTGCTCTCGCGAAAAGCCTGGGCCTTGCGTGGACCGCCGGCGCCGCCTGGATAACGGCAGGCCGAAGGAGAAGGAATCATTGAAACCACAAACGCACATGGCCTCGTATAAAAAATACAAAACAGAGCGAGTGTATGTCTAAAAAGATGTGTATTACTAAACATGAGAGGCGGGGATCTATTCAGCCATTTTAAATAAAAGAAACCTCCCAAGCAGCTATATTGTAATGAGACACTAATATATTCACCACTCCAGAACACACCCCGGCACGGAGGAGAGCACACGGAGTTTGCAATGGTTTAATCATATTTATTAAACATGTAGATACTGAGAAACGCGGGGCGTGTTTATTTTCGCAAATCTTACCGCCTGACTGGTTCACTCCTAACATGCAAAGATGTCTAACAAACAAACTAATACTAAGAAATACTTCTGACAAGTGTCAAGCTCGTTTCTCAGGCAAACAGACCCTCCACGGTACGAGACTAGTTAGCATCTGCTGAACAAAATAGCTCAAACTGGTAAGAATAAAACTGCGAGGTGACATGGGCACGGTTTATTGGACTGGTTTGCATAAGTTATGAAAATTACTTTTAGTCCGTATATGGAGTCCACCTATAGGCTTAAAATGCGCGAAAGTCGCTTCGGACTAAAACGCCTAATTAAATGTAAATGACAGTGTCGCATCAAGTTTAGGCATTAAGCATTTTGTACCACACACACAAAATAATAATATTAAGTTAATTTGCAGTTATACATCAGTTGTGGTGAACATGTTGAGCTAAAAGAGCGAACAGAAGCAGATACATACCCGCTTATCCCTTTATAGGTTTGAAAAAGAAGGGAAAAAAACTATAAAAATGTTGCAAGAGTACCGGCTTAGCAGTGAAATATTGGAAGCAGACACTGGTCTGCCTCGGCCGGACATACAGGAATCAGCCGACGGGAGAAGTAACATTAAAACTGACGGCCGTATTAGTGCAGGAATCATTAGAGGCGAAAGATATGAGAGTTCAGTTCGTGAATAATTAGTCTTATGCATGATGGCGGGGCTCCGTATCTGTCAGGCTAACAGGAGGGCGGCGTGCTGCTGCTGGCAGTCGGGGAGTGAATACGCAAACTTATCGGTTAGTTGGGTTTAGGGTTATTCTGTACGAGAATAATTGGAGTTATGGTTATTCTGCATGTGGATGAATAGACGGCGGAGCTCCATGTCTTAAGCTGACGGGAAGGCGGCGTGCTGCCGCCGCCAGCCGGGGAGTGAATATGCAAACTCGGCTCGCCAATTCAAACGCAAAACAGCCTAGCGTTAGCATAAACAACACTGCTAATCAGCGACCTGCAAACACTCCGACAGCTGACCACAGTAAATGTAGATCACAGCCGTCAGATGTGCTCAAGCCGTTGGAAATGTTTAACGCTATGAGTTAATCACAACATGCTTAACTTTAAATTTACGATCGCTCCATTTCGACTCACATGGGGAAACAACGCACAAGAGCTCGTCTGCTGCATTATTGTTAATAAGATGTTATGACACAATACTAAATTTTATTCCTGGTCCTGATGTAGGAGCGGATGAATATGTAAAGTTCACCAATATTATCTTCTCCTGAACACCCATCTTAGGTCGTTTATAATGCGATGCAGTGTTTTAGAGCTTGGTGTTATATAAATCCTGACCCCAGCACAAGTTGAGAGTGTTTGAATATGAATATGAATATGTAAAGTTCAGTAATATTACCTGCTCCCGAACTCCCATCTTGACTCGTCGTTCCTCCGTCCGCCATTTTGAATATTTAACCCCGAATCCCAACCCCGAGATACACAACTATACACCCCGCCTTATAACAGAAAAACACATTATGCGGCTGATTATTCCACGGACGTGAAACCTTTTCGGTGTATTAGCATAATCCAGAAACAATACTTGGGAAAATATTTCAGTGATCGATTTAAAATCCGAAGGGAACTTCCATTGGCCGTCGGAAACAGTTGGCGAAAACTGACGAACTTCGAAAAACAAAAAAAAAAAAAAAGAAAAGGGGGGTGGCGACTGGAAACGACCACTTTCCCTCCCGCAGCAGCGAGCACAGAGTCGGGCATTCACGCATTTAATTATATGGCCGTTAACAGTACTGATCAAAACACCGGGAATGGTTTTATTCGGAAACATGCGAACCGTGAAAGTACATAATTCCACAAGCGAATCATTGGTCTGAAACATTGTTTTTTTTTTTTCTAAACTAAAACATATGGACCGAGGGAAAACAATATGCGTTTTTATACATGCGATGTTTTAAGAAACCTCTGAATATACTGGAGTACAGTGGGCGGAACAGCACGGTTCAGGCAACGGACTTGCATATACTGTCTTTCAGCCAAAACGAATGCGAACATTTTCTTCTCAAAATACTTGCTTTCAGACAACGCTTAATCCATGCACAAATAATATCACTTAACTATGACCCCGCTATTGAAATAAAAAATAGGTTTCAACGCTACCAGACTGGATTAATAGTTGCAGATATATTAATGCTATATTTAGAAACCAGCGCGGTGAATTAATTTATCCCATTAATTAAAAAATTTCCTTTATCATCGATAAAGTAATTCCACTGACTGTCTTTATATGTATTTGCCTAATTTGTGTGTAACTGGGCGTTTGCAATTGAAACACCCTGCAGTCATATCTTTTTTCCCCATTATGATTCGTTGCTATTTATCATGATTCATGAATTTATTTGTTCGATTAATTAAAAACTAGCCAGTTTGCTAGAAGAAAAATGTAGTGAAGTTCATTACTCATGCATATGATTAGGCTCTCAGAAAAATATATTTGTACCTTTGCTTGTCACTGCATGGGCTGTACTCTCAAGGGTAACTGTACCTTTTAAGATACAGAAATGGACTACGAGGAACATTTTTGTACCATTGTGGGTACATTAATGTTGTTTGTACCTTGAGTATGTTCCTCAGTCCATTTCTGTGCCTTAAATTAGACTAAGAGGTACATTTACCTACAGCTAAGGGTACCATTGACAGACCTTTAAGGGTGCGGCCCCAGTGACAAGCAAAGGTACAAATTGTTATTCTTTTTTCTGAGTTAACCTGGCTTGATGCATTCAGCCTTAATCTTACACTCATGCAAGAATCTGATGCCAAATGTATATATTATTCCAGTATAAACCTAAAATTAGCCACATTAAAAGCATTATTGGGGTAGTTTGCAAACCCTACAGACTATCTGCAAGGTAAGAAAACTGTTACATACATGGAAGTATACATGTGCATATGTACACGCACTCATGCGAGACTTGTCCCAAATTAAAAATCTCACTCCAGCCAGTTGACCCAAGTTGGCAACCCTGCTCGACATGCAGAGTTGGGGCAGGAGTCCATCCAGCAACCCTTGAGGTGTGAGACCACACTGAAACACTCTGCCTTCCCACTCTTGATACTAAAGGCTCGTTTCTGAGATAAGGCTGAACTTCACAGCATCCACACATAACCATGATGAGTAGAACTGTCCTTCATTAGTGAAATTTATAATGAGCGTAGTAGTTTTGTATACTTATATAGGCCTCTTTACTATACTTTCTCTGCTGTACTTTTGTATTACTTTTTTTTTTTTTAAAGTTAAAACTTATCGATATTTGATGAAACATTGAGGGATTTTTATTTATTTTTATTTATTGATATTGATACATTTTCTGCTTATTAAGTTCTCTAAATAACATGGTTTCATTGGAGGTATGAAACGGCTGTCCAATTATTTCTTCACAAAAAGTGGAACATTGATCACACTTTTCAAAAAATAATGAACTTCTTACAAATACAAGTTATAATAAATTACTTTCACATTTGCACAAAAAAAGCTCTTTGTATTTGTATGATTTTTTAAAATAAAATGATCACTCAGTCATGTCCACCCACAGAATTTAATACAAAACATTCAGTTTGGAAACACATGGGCTAATGATACAACAAATATGTATCGTTAGTCACTGCAGACTATAATTAAAATGATTGCATGTGTGAAATCAGCATTTATTTACAGAATGGACTGTAATGATTGGCTGGTGTGTCTCTATTATATACTTACTTCATACAGCAAATATAGACTTTTAATGCTTCTGTTCAGATGTTGAAAAAACCGGCCTGCATCAGCTAGGCAGGCGGCCATTTCTCCAGTCATGAAAAGGAATTTAACATGCAGGAAGAGATAAGCAATCAGTTTCTGAAATTTTTAAATTTCTATCGATTCAAAATTTATTTTCATGTCCAGTGTTCTTAATATTGAGCTTGTGTTTAGAATGTAATTACAAAACATCAGCATGGATTTATGACTTGAACACATTATGCTGCTCATCTGGAATATATCAATCAGGGTTTGTTTTTGTACCTATTTCCTGGTTTTCTATAAGCTAGTGCAATAATAGCAGGAGTCTTTTTTAATATTCCTGCAGATCATAATGTGTCAGGTGAGAAATGTCACCAGATAGATGTATCAATACTTGTGATCATGAGCAGGGTTTTTAAGATATCTAAAAGCTCTTTAGACTTTAAATGCAATTTTTCAATTGGTACATGGTAGATGACATTCTAGCAAGAGTAGTTATGTGGAGTATAAGTTCTGTTGTACTTTAACATCTAAAGGATCTAGACGTTGAAGAAGAAATTAATTTGCCCTTTCTGAAGACAGTGTTTTTAAGATTCACTCCCCCTGTAGGAATATGACTTTGATTCCAGCTGTTTTCTCCAGGATGTAATGACGTCCTCGTCCTGCAGTTCCTCCTCCACCACAGCCCTGGATCTTAGCCTGGACCTGCTAAGGAAGGAGGATATTTCATCTTCTTCTTCATCCTCCTCTTGGTTTCCTTCCTTCACCTCTGTGTTTTCAGCATCATACACTGCACAATGGGAAAACTTCTTTTTTGCTGAAAACTCCTGTACGTCCTCTTCTTCTTCCTGGTCCTCATCACTGCCATAAGATCTAAGTGTTCCACAGCTGTGGGATTCCAACATGCCATTCGCCGAGTGTCCTTTCTCCAGAGCTGACTTTCTTTTGTTATAGGATGACTCTAAACTGGGACCGCTGCAGAGGTCAGTTTCAGAGGCTTGGGGTCTGCTTGCAGAGAATGGATCCTTCATAGATCTAGAGGAGAATCTTAAGCCATGACCATACTCCTCTCCTCCACCATTAGATGAGCTCTCCCGGAAATCCCTCCTCCGGCAGGAGAGAGACTCTGTGGTGGCCCGATGTGTAAGACTGTCTGTGCTGTGGGACATGGGGCTCCTGGAAGGAGCTGAGATACCACTGAGCCACTTGTCAATGCTGCTGGTCTTGTCTCCATCCAGAGCCACACTGCTCAGCCTTCCTGGTGCATCCAGTATTGCCCTTTCAGGTTTCTTGTGGGTATGGTCAGGTTGCCGATGTGAAGTACCTCTCACTTCATTATCCTCAACATCTTCATCTTCCTTAGTTTTCTTCTTCTTGAAGAGGGTACTACGCTTGTTGTCCTCTGTAATCTTCTTCAGCTCATAGGCTGCCATCTTGTCCTTCATCTCGGATTTAATTCCTTTATCTATGGAGTCTAGCTTTTGCAGGTCAACCTCATCCTGAAAGAGACTGTAGAGGGGCACGCTTGTTGTGGTGATGCGGCCCTTACGGGAACCTGTAACGGAGGTACCAGAAGTTCCACCTAAAGAGAGCACTGAATTGGCCCCAGTCCTAGACAGTGAGCTTGCGGATGATGCCCCGCTCAGCATGGACACCTTGTCATCATCCTGGGGTTGCCCTGATTTTACCCCAAGGCTGAGAACGGACCCTGCCCGGGATGGGGGCAAACTCCCTCCTAGCATCATCATTTCATTCTGTTTCTGGATAAGAGTCTCAGTTACAACATTAGAAATCCAGTTCTGGATGTTGGCTAGGTTCAGCATTTCATTACCAGGCCCTTGTATGTTTGGCAAAGGAACTGTGGGCACCATGGGTGGCATTTGAGGCGTAGATTGCATACTGCGGCTCTGAGACACGGTCGAAGAGCGGCCGCTCTGCATGCTGAGCATGGAGGCAGTGTCATCACCGGCCACGCTCCTGGTCATCGCAGGCCAGAATGCGGACAGCGGGATGGTGCCTGCGCTCAGCGAGCTCTCTGCGTCCCAGCTGCACATGGACTGGCTCTCCTCCAGCGTCTGCCGCGACCGCTCCAGGATCTCTTCACGCCGCTGCTTGCGTTTCACCGAAGCTGAGTCCTCCCCCCTAGCCAGTTCCACGATCTCATCTTTGTTCTCCAATCCCAGTTTCTTTTGCTGTTTCAGCTTCCAGATTTGGTAGGCTGTGAGATTAACCTCATCTGGCGCGGGGGTCTTCCTGTTCTCTCCTTCGGCCCCGCCCTGCTCTTCCGACCCTGCCTTATCTGCCTCTGAGTCTTTCTTGTTCCAGCCGAACTGGATCCTCTTCACTCGCCACCTCTCCAATGGTGTCAACCTGTCCTTGTTTTTCTTGCAGAAATTGAAGAGCGAGGATCCAGACTCTGAGAGTACGCTCTCCTCATCGTCCTCCCTGTCCCTGTCTTCACTTTGGTCCTCTTCCTCGCGTCGGCCTCTGTAACGGGCAGTCACATGCTTCTCGATGTCGCTCAGTCGGCGCTTCCACATATCTGCACAGCTACTGCTGCTGTCCTCACTACAGATGGACTCTGTACCCTGGTGGCGACGGGACTGACTAGCTCCCAGCTGCTCTTTCAAGGCTTGGATGTCTTTGCTGCTGATGCTCTCCAGGTCATCAGCCAGGCGGCTCCCACCTAAGGTGGATTCTCTGTCCTCACAGATCAGCTGGGTCTGCCACCACTCTTCGCTCTGATACTTCTCATTCCTCTTCTGCCATTCACGGATCGCACGGTCCAGATCGTTGTCCTCATCATCCCATTCTTCTGGCAGCACTGGTTCTGTCTCTTCGCTCTGGTCCTCCTGGTGCTGATCCAGGTGTGTGGGCCTCTGTGATGACATCACACTGCTGATCATACTTTTCCCATCCTCTTCCTCTTCTGCCATTATGGAGTGTACCTTAGCTCCCAGAATGCTTTGCGTTTCCCCCTGTTCGCGTGGGCGGACCTCAATGACAGAGCCCTGACTAAGTGTGTCACTGCCGTCATCTCTGTCCCCATCCCTCTCCTCCAGCAGGGTCTCATTCAGATCTCGCAGCTGCTTCAGGAAGCCCTCATTGGGGTTGATTGGCCTCTTCTTCCTTAGTGCAAGCAATGCCTCCATAATGGTCATGTGATGAAAGATCATGAGGTAGGCAGCAACAAACACAGCAGATCGGCTCACCCCCATCATTGAGTTCACCAGCACCCTCCCTGCAGAGTAGCGAAGCACATCAAATCATTTTTGATATATTTAAATATTCAAACCATTCCTCCACATTCACTAGCGGGCAAAATTGTGGCGACACTTTTTTAGAGATTGCAGAACTTTATTCCAGTTACTCCAGTTGCTTAAGTAATTGTCCAGTGTACTGATCCTTGTAAACATTCATTGATTGTTTATAAACATTGCCTCCAATATTCGTGTAGTGATTTTTAAAGAGTAATGCCAAACGCTAGGTGTTTCCACAGTTTTGGCCATTAGTGTGTATCTTTCTCTTACAAAAATTGTTCCCAAAATTTTATGCACAAAAATACATTAAAACGTGAATTTAGGGACAAATCATAGGGCTGGCAATTTATTGCCAGCTTGTCACCTACTCAAAATAAGACACAGACTCCCACACAAATATGTGCTACGAAAACCATGTTGTCATCATACAGCTTCGCATTTATCGGCAGGTTTTCCAGACAGATATACTTCCATTTCTAACCACCTGTGTTGTATTCCATCCAGGGTGTCTGCTGCCTCATAGGACAGGCTCCAGACTCACTGCCATAATGCACTAGATAAGCAATTATAAAACATGAGTGGATGGATGGTATTAAGTTCTTAAATCAATTTAGGAAGGCAACAGCACTGAGCTCAAATCCTTGAGAGCTTCAGTGTAATCTGCACTGCATGAGACCGCATTGAACATTCTCGGGCTGCCATGTTTCCACAATATTCTGAGAATATTGGATACAATCTACATCCATCTCTGAATTTGAGTAACTTTACTTCATTTCTACATGAGGAAACCCCATGTCTGGCCGGGTCAGGTCTATCAGAAAAAAACCCAAACAAAAGGCTTGTCTAGCAGCGTGTCTCAATGTGCCATCCTACCTTTATGGGTCAGCAAGGCCTCATCCAGGAATTCAGCAGCCCCTCGCAAGTGTGGAGAGATGTCTGCTTCGACAAAGTCATCTACCTCAATGCCCAGGTATTGGATGTTCATTCCAGCATAGAAGTCCTGGCCAGTGTACACCCCAGTGCCGTGGGCTGCGTTCAGGATGTGTGTAACGCCCAGCCGCTTAAGACGGGATTTGTTCACGGCCACAGACCTATAAAAAACAGGCATACACAACTCACACACACCAAAGAGGCTAGTTCTGGAGTGTAACTTACTCTGGAGTGTAACTTACTTCTCTCCGATAAAGATGTTGGGCCACACCTCATCGACGGGGTTGAAAGGGGCCTCGAGGCGGTCTTGCACCACAGCGCGTTGTATGTCCAGCACACAAGGCGTGTTGTAGGGGCTGCTGTCGTCCATCATGTCCTTCACACGGTTGTACAGGTCCTCTACCATCAGTTGCTCTGCAGACTCCAGCATGCTCTCTGGCACTGGATCTAGCTTAATGTCCTTTGGCTTCAGCTCTAAGAACAGAAAAAGAGAGGGCAGAGTCGCTACGGGAGTCTGAGAATTTGCTTGGTCTCCTTGGCCTTGTATTGATTACTGGCCAGTTGTTGAACCCTCACCCTCATTGATGATCTGTTTGGCAGCTATTCCAGATGATAGATGGATGGGTTCCATGAAGATGCTCTCGGTGTCTGTATCCGAGATCACAGAGAACCTGTCGGCAGCACAAGTCAGTGTGGAGTCTTAGGACTCAGTGTGGTCAGTCATACAAACATGCTAACACACTGTGAACATACATGCTAAATCACTGCTTTGAGTTCTATCTAGAACGGCAGGGAGGCCAGTGTTTTACAGTGTGTTACATCCCATAGCTATTCATACTTGAAACTCATGCCCCATTCTTTAATGTATATATCTATGTGTCTCTTCTTCAGGTAACAAATAAGAATCCTCCATATCCTGACTGGCAAATTTAAAAACATTTGAAACTAAATGCTAATGAAACACATCTTGTATGGTATTGGTGTTTCTTTTACAGACGTTAATCCTGAGACTTTGGGCCAGATTTACTAACGGTTTGTGCCAGTGCAAACTAGACGCACAGTGAAGAGTTAGCGATGGAAAGGCGCTGATGCGGTTAATTTTGTAACCAGCAATATTGCGAATGCATTTGTAGGAGTTCCCTTTCAAAGGGCAACATTTTGGAGGAGGGGAGAATTTAAATGAGTCATGAACCATGATTTACTAAGGTTTGTCAAAGGCAGTTTACTGCAAATTGAGCCATAACTTAACACCAAAAAAAAAAGCATGCCTTTTGCGGTGCCCTTGGTAGACTGGATCGGTCATTATTTAAATGAACTGGCCATGTCTATGTTCATTAATTTAATCACCCATAGAACTGGCCATTCCTATTGGTGCATTTTTAAATCACACCCTCATGCTAATTTGCCCTGCTTAATAAATCTGGCCCTTTATGTTGAAAAAATTGAAATATGAACAAGTAATAAAGTTAGCCATTTAAGTACACCTGCACAAAATAGGACACAGTTTTCCTAGCAAAGGTGCTACAGATGCCATGCCGCCATCACACGGCTCGGATATTAGCTCAGCAACAACTGACATACCCAACCATCATCCCTGTCCATTGTCCCTAAACTCAACACCAGGAGGGGCCTGTACTATACTGCTGTGATATAGCCGAAGGGACCATTGGCCGTCCAGTCATCAGAAAGGGAAACTACAGTAAAAGATCATGCCAGAAACCAGAAGCCCTCCTCGCTCCATTTGGCATCTGTCATGGTAAAAGGTAAAAAATATGGAGACAACGTTGTCTGTATAGCATGAGCTGTGGGCTCCAGCAGGGTTAGGGCCATTCCGGAATGCAATCATCAATTCCAATCCAAATCAGGAAATGGAACTGGAGTTAGAATTTATATCTCCCTG
>JAODJU010000035.1:4999566-5017983 GCA_026776725.1 Gnathonemus echidnorhynchus
CCCCTGGATGGTAGCTCTCCAGGACCGGAGTTGGAGACCCCTGCTTTAGAGTATCTGGGCAGGTAGCTCTCTCTCTCTCTCTCTCTCTCTCTCTCTCTCTCTCTCTCTCTCTCTCTCTCTCTCTCTCTCTCAGATCTGTGTGTGTATTTCAAATGAGAGCAGCCTTTTATTACGTGGCCATATTGCAAAATCTTCCTAATTTGCAGATCCAATCTTATACTCCTCCCTCCTAAGACTTAAGAAGTTTCTTTTGTGTAATATGGCCCTGATTCTAATGTAGCTGTACTGGTATTTGTGCTACTTAACCATATGGCAAATAAAGCCTCATTTCACAAGTTGTTAATAATGTTTCCCGTGTTCTCGCTTTGAAATGGATCGATGCACTGTGCATCATGTACAGCTGTCAGACAGGTGAGATGGTTTTCACTCATGATGTAATAGGATCCACGCCAGCAAACATCACAGCTCCCTCGCGATGCAAACTTATTGTGCTGCTTACATTAAGAGTGCCAGGTGATTGATCTACTGGAACATGTAAGGAAAAAAGTGTGTATCCAATAACATGGATTACACAATGTGTGTTAGTGCCTGTCGATTTAAACTACAAAAGCTTTGATTGCCTGGCATCACATCAAGGGTGTTTATGTGTTTCCTGGGAACGGTGTGCGGGCGCTGAAATCCGACGATAACGACTGTAATCTTACATATGACCACAAGGTGGAGCGGCAGCCCGATATAATTTTCAGTGCGAAAGGAAAACAATTTTTAAAGGAGGCACTGTGTTATCAAGTCTTTCTATGGATTTTCCAATCCAAAGAGCCAAAACATTTCACTGTTTGTGACAGATAGATTGTTATTTCGCATTAACATAGCACTGGTAATTACTAATTAACTCCCTAGATGTTCATAATATCGTAAAAGCATATGCATGGTGCAGGCTAGCGGCAACAGGACTGAGCCTTGTGAAACTCTTTACCAGATCTCTGAGTATTTTGATTGTTGGCTTGAATTGTTAACATTATCCCAGATAAAACGTAAAGCAAGAGAACAGCTGTTCATTAAGTCCAAGAAGATTTGCTACTCTGTCCAAAACAATAAGTCAACCTCTTTTGTCAAAGGCATCGCTGAAGTCCAGGAGCACAAGAGGAGAGACCATTGTTAAACTTTCAGAAGTTAAGCTGCATATTACAGAAGTTAAGCATATTATAGTTAATGATGTGCTGTAAGCGATAGCTACCAGGACACGCCTCTCTCTCTTTTTTCGGGTGTGGCCGGCCATTCAGGTCAGTATTAGGGTTCTAGAGCAGAAGCTTGATTACAGCCGTGATAAAAGATGTTGGCGCTAATGTAGAATATAATGATGCATTTAATCTAACATGGCTTTTCTAATTACTGGCTGAAGGTCCATCATTATTTTTTCATCTGTTAAACAAATGGACATTATAGAACGTGTGTGTTGTGTGTAATCGTGAGTGATGTAACAAGACACAAAGGAGCTCAGATTGTCAGCCTCGGAACCCAGGGCTTATGGAAATGGTTAGTCAGCCTAAAATCCTAAAGTAATGTCATTTTGCTTTTGTGGCTCTAAGCTACAGATTATATTTAAAACATTTCTTGTGTTCTCTTTCTGAAAGAGGGAGGTGTTAATCCTGCAGGGGAATGACAGTATGGCATTAACACAACAGAACCTAATTTAGTCTGGTGCTGCCTGGTGAGGGTGGCAGACGGGTTTTTTTCTGTGTATGATACGATGCCTGTTACTTGTTTTTCCCCCTTCTTGGCTCGGAATGGGTGGGGGGTAATCTGCAGCAGCCCCCGTGCTGCTTACATACTGTCCCAGCTCTTTATCGCCCCGCTTGGCCTGTATCACCTCATCATCGCTTTCCTCCCTCTCTCTCCAGCTCTCCCCTTTGTTCTTGACCCACCTATTCTCAGAATTTTTCTCATCCAGAAAATGCTTCAGTGGAACAAGTTCACAGTTTGTAACTGTCGCCTTGGAAACAACCCAGGCAAAGTACAGAAGTGTTATTGCCAGAGGGGTTTAAGAAGAAAAAAAACAACAACACAGAAGCACTCTTTGAGAAACTTTTGTTTCACTCTCACTGCCATGGTTTCTATTTCTAAGTGATATTCAAGCGCATGGAATGAAATGTTTAATTAATCAACCAATTCATCATTTTCATATCTCTTTTGGTCTCTACCTATATCTCCTCATCCAAAATTTTAAAATTTGAGCACAACTTCTCCAGAAAAAAAGGAAAACCAAAACTCTTTCCTTATGTTGACACAATCCAATGGCTCTTTCACCTAGGAAAGGCCACATTGTATATGAGCTGAACATATCACACCGAACACCTAACCCTCTGCTCTCTAACACTGGCAGACCAGGGCAGTTAAAAATCAACCCCACTTTCTGCATCGCAGAGCCCAGGTCAGTCAAATCTCTTGGCTGCCCGTCTTCTCCTGATGACAAGTCAAGGAGGGGTGTGCAAACGCAGAGGCAGTGCTTCACAGACCTCCGTCTGATTCATCCTGCCTTCACAGTGTGTTTAGAAACAAAAAGCTGATGACAGACGGAGTTTGTACACTGAGGATGAATGTACTGCCAAGGCACAGGGGTGGATATCCTGTCAGCACCCGTCTCCTATGCCCACTTCCTGTCACCTGAGCTGTGGGCGGGTGCAGATCTGTGGCGTCGACACCTCGCCTCTGTGTTTTCTTTGTGGGACCTGGTGTCCCCATGTCCCACCGTGACGTGACACAATGACGGCCATGTGTGCATAGTCTCAGGTGCTTGGACAGGGGAGGCGGTGGAAGGTTTGGGCTACAGGGTTGGGGGTTGGCCTTGTTACAATGACTCCTGCTGTTGAGTAATTGGAATTTCATCACCTCAGGCTGCTTTGCGAGATTAAGGTAGCGGGAAGTGAAGGAAAAGTCTGAACTTGACAAAGGAGGCGTTTCGTAGGAAGACTTTTCATTTTTTAGTAGACAGTGTGTGAAGAATCCGTGATAAAAACATGTAACGTGTGTGGAAAAAATGATTCCACCCAGCTGAAGCCAAGGCTATTATTTTCACTGTATTATTTTACATGATTTATTTGTTTAGCGGAGCTTACATGTTTGCAGTTTGCCTATTAATGTGAGTGATTTTGTGACATGATTCTGTTTAATCACCTTTAAAAATAACAAGGCCATTCGCCACCTGCTGCAGGAGAATACCAGAGTACCCAGAGGAAGCCAAACTGCACAGGGGAACAACACACACACACACACACACACACACACACACACACACACACACACACACACACGATTCAAACTGCCAGTTCTAGAGGTGTAAGGCAGCAGTGCTACCCACTGAGTCAAACTTACAGAGACAATTCTCTCCAGACTAGAAGGAGGCTGTTTGTTCTGAATAACAAAGACAACAGACATGCAATCATACATGCAATTTTAAATATGTAACTCTGTACTGTGTAGTACAAATAGAGTACTCTGACTGGTCTTTGTTTTCTTGTGGTTTCATGTTGACAATAAGAGCTTCTTCAGCTAAAATCTGCAGTGTAGTATTCACTGGTGAACATCCATCCATCACCCTAACCACTTTACCCCACTGGAGCCTATCCCAGGAACAAACACACTGTAGGGCACATTTAGACAACCAACCTGCCCTGCCTGCTTTTGGACCAGGCAAGGGAACCAGAGCCCCTGGCAGAAACCCATGCAAACACAGGGAGAGCGTGAGAACTCCACACAGATAGGACCTGGGAGTGAACCCAGGCCTGTCTTGCTGTGTGGCAGCAGTGCTCTGCAGTGCTAACCACTGCACCTCCACACCACCCTGGTAAGCATTATCTTGTAATTTAAATATTGTTGTGCATAATTACAATGGTGAACAGAGTAGGTCCTGGCAGGGTAATTAACCATCCATCCATTTTCTGTAACTGGTTATCCTATTCAGGGTCTCGAGGGGTCCACAATCTATCCTGGAGGCTATGGGTGCCCTAATTAACCAAATCATATTAATTACCATTTAAGGAGAAAGTAGGACTATACTGCATATTTCCAGCTATACTACAGGGTACAGTGGTAACAAACAGGTGCAGGCATAAAACTGGACGCATCATCATTGTGTGCCGTGCTGCTTTGCTGATGAGCCTATCAGCAGCTGAGTTGTTCCCATGGAGAGCTATCTGGAGCAGCACACATCCCATGAGTGAAAATGCCAGCGGTAATGTATAGGATTCTAAGACACTTTCCTTTGGGAAATTCAGGCACTGTAATGCGTTTGGTGTCAGTGTTATTGAGTTATGTTCCTGAATATAGCAAAACTGCCAGCTGCCATACCAAGCTCTTAATTTACAATACAAAAGCTATGTTCATTCGAGATGCCTTGTTCTTGATCAACCAAATGATGGCGCTGTGAGGTATCCCAACCCACTTAAGATGCTGCAGATAAATCGATTCTTGACAGTCAATAAAAATGATGCCAGCTAATAAGTATCTTCTCCATGTCACTGATTAATAGCCTGGAATCTTGTCTGACAGTACATCTATGTCTTGCTAACATCACATGCATTAATAATACAGAAAGCAATCCACAATACCAGCTGTCTTTCAGTTTAAAATAAAAATAATAGAACAAAATTTATTTAATGACATCTGAAGAACAACATTAGCTTCATTTGCTATTTTAAAATGGGTACATGCATGTTAGCTTGTACCCCAAAAAGGCCTCTTTCAGGCAATTAGGACCATACATCCATCTTCCAGCCACATACTCAGTAGAGGGTTGCAGTAACCCTGGAGCGTATCCCAGAATGCATTGGGCATGGGAACATTCTGAAGAGGATGCAGACAGAGTCATGCAACACCCATAGTTTAGACTTTGACCAGGAAAAGTGGTTAGAATATGGATGGACAGATGGATGGATGGATGGATGGACAGATGGATGGATAAATAAATTTTCTAAAACACAAGAAAGTGGTTCAATGACGATGGAGGCATATTCCTATTCTGTTGTAGCATGTTTGGGTTCCCAAATCCTTAGCAACACAGAGCATGTTATTGGCTTGACACTAAATGACAGGTAGGGGGAGTGCAAGAGTCGTTTTTGCTGTTAGTCTGAGCTAAGCATTTCATGTGAATGTGATGCTGCTGAACTGTAGTGCATACTTGCCTGCAAGGAGTTGTAAACAATTGCAATTATTGAGAGATTCAATCAACCTAACTCTCCATAACCCTATACATGTGACAACATTTGACTTTTTACATTCCATATGTCTGTCAGTTATTGTGCTTTGAAGCCAGAGTCTGCAAAGCAACCACATGAAATATCCATATGAAGTTAATATATTTCAAAAAATCTCCTTATTAATTATGAAAAAAAAAATCAAAATTCAACCCTATTTTCCCTGTGCAGAACTACTTGGAACTCAACAGGACGAGGCAGGTTATGTAAGTGGGACTAAAGAGTCATAATCAATTTCCTCAGGGAACTTCAACGCAAGGCAACCTATGCAAGTGACTGAATGAGTGGATTATAATTTTGGGAAAGCAGCAAAGGCTTTTCTGTTAGGGGGCCAGATCTGTGAGAATCAGACACACGCAGCTCTGGTAAACACTGCTAGCAATTAGCTGTGTATATATGGGACTCAATTTTAGCAGTACGTAGGCTGTAATTATTTACTTTATATATCATACTTCATAGTGTTTCTGCATTCTTTTAATCCCTTTGAAATGGTTTTGTAGGCTCACAGTTCCGAAGTTTTTCATTTCCGACTGAAAAAATATGCAAGAATATATTTTTTTCTTCAGATGCCATTGTCGCAATACTCTCATAATACTGTAATTACTGTAATTTAAACACATTATCATGGCAATTAAATATTCTGATCATTTTCCATCTGGCCTTAATGGCGAATAGAAGCAATGTCAGAGGAAGAAGTGAAGCAGTAATTTTGCCACGAAAATCTGTTTGTCTGTAGCTGTTACAGCCAAAACCCAGAGCAGTTTTTAATGCCTTGCAAATTAAGTAAACTGCCAAAAGACCCAGAATTAATCTATTCCATGCAGGGGTGGGTTTAATATTTCTGGGGTCCCACTCAAAATGTCACTCTGCCCCCCCCCCCCCCCCGCCCCCCCCCCCCCCCCCCCCCGGCAGTGTAGAGACTGTCTGTGGTCCTCAGGGACCCCAAATGCGTGTTTTAAGCGATGGCAAACACTACTGGTTGCGTGTGAATCTAAGGCCTCTATCCAGGCCATTTTTCTATGGTTTCAAGAATTTTGAAATTATCATACCAAAGATTATAATGTGCTGCCTTGCCATTTATCCAGTATTTGAAACATCTTATCCATATAAGAACTATTCATTTAGGTTGCTGAGGACCATTACATGGATGCCATTGTATGGATGTCAGAGTATCCAGAACGCAGTTCATGTTCCGGGTGGCGTGGAAGTTCTCGACCAAGTGTGGGATATAGAACTGGGGCTTCACTTCCAGAGAATGTTTACCTTTAATTTCCCATTTACACTTAAACCCTGATGGTGATTTGCTAGAACTTGGGACCCTACCGTTGATCAGACTGTACTGATATTATATCCATGTCTCCCTCACGTCTCTCCGTGCTTCTAAAACTCCCCAACCTACCCTGGCTGCTCAGCTGCAGTGCAGAAAGAAGCGTTAAAATAAGGTTCTCCCAAGATGAAACGATCGCTCCTCACCCACGGCCCAGTTTGGCTGTGCTCTTGCTCACTAATTTCGCTCTCCTATATGTGGGTTTGTGAGTGTTGCCTCACTCAAACCTGCGGCCCTGAAGCCGCGAGCAGCACTGCCCACTGCACTGCAGTGTCACTCCAGACCGGGTCGCTATTCTAGTCCGTGTGTCACGCCTTAGAAAACACAGTGAAGCCCTACTGGTTTTTCTCAGCCAAGTCTGATCTATGCATTGCAGAAACTCCAAGCTGATATGTCTGCTTGTACATAGTAACCACGTTATATATCACACTTTAAATAGAATGGGAACAGCACATAAAACATGTATGCAGTGAATAACATGCAGTACAATGTTCAGGCATCTCATAATGCAAAATGTCTGAAAGAAAACTGGCATAAAACATGCATGCAGTGAATAACATGCAGTACAATGTTCAGGCATCTCATAATGCAAAATGTCTGAAAGAAAACCGGCATAAAACATGTACTATACTATTGCTACATATTTTATTATCCAGGTTATTTCCCATATTATTATTTTCATAGCTACCAAAATTTAATCGGCTTCATTTTTTATATTTGCCAGACTGAATTGTCCATCCATCCATCCATCCATCCATCCATCATCTTGGAATTGGGCTGTGGGGGGTGGAGCCTATGCCAAGCAGCACAGGGCACAGCGTGGTAAACCCTGGATGGGATGCCAGTCTACCAAATGGCACACAGTCATACTCTGTGGGTAATTGACAGGTTGCCAATCAATCCAACTGCATTGTCTTGGACTGAGGAAGGAAACAGAGGCAACATGGGGAAAAAGGGATTCGACCCCCCCCGGTCTGGAGGGGTGACACAGCAATAATACCCACTGAGCCAGTGCACCACCCACCATGTTGAACCATTGTTAAGCTAATTTATTAACGCAGATAAATAGAATGAATACATAATGTGACACAGACTAAACAGGTTTTCTGAAGCTATTTTGAAGATGTTAAATTCCTCTATAGGTAATTTCATCCTTCGTTTAGCTGGAGGCGATACTGATGTCATAAACAGCTCCAGGTCAAAAGTATTAAGGCCTGGTAATTAGGAGAGCCATGGAGGTAGGTGACTTGTTGATAACACAGAAAGTGCTGGAAAAAAAGCCACCACACATGTGCTGAAAACACGTCTGGGGAAACCATGTCAGGCTGTGTGATGTCACCCTCTAGCTCTCCACAGGGACCCAATGTCTGTCACCCTCTTCAGCTACGATCCACTTATAACCCAGTTAGAGTTAACAAATCTGCCTTCCGCACCTCATAGACTAATAGCAAAGTCTGGCTTAGATACATGTGCAGATATGTATAATTCCCCTGCTATTGTAGTATATATAGCTATCACTATATCCACATACCCACACACATACACACACACACACACACACACACACAAAACTGCTCTTCCTATGCCAACCTTATTCTTCATTGACTGTTCTAAAAACCAAAAACAGTAAAGCCTATCTGTGATATTCTGATGACTGACCTAAAAATGATCAAATAAATCTCTTTTGTCTTTGTCTGGTAAGGGTCTTTCAAAAGTGCTTCACAAAGTCCTGGTAGATAGGAGAAGATGGAAGAGCCAGATTCCTCTAGCTATTAGATTTTGTTCACTAGCTGCATGCTGATTGAAAGAAATCGTGACTTTTTATAAATTTAATTGTAGCAAAATTAATTTATTATATAATTGCTATATGGAAACAATCCAATTATTTTGTGCTTTTGGAAGATTTCAATCTTTTTTCCAGTTTACGGGTACATTACTGCTTCCACATTTATTGAACATAACCTTTGATTTAATCTGTTTGATACATGATTTTATCCTCTGAATCGTGCACTACACAGGCTCTGTCTGCACAGTCCTTTTCTCGTCTCAAACACCCATGTCACCCATGTGAGATTTCTCACTTATAGTGCTTCCCCACTGTCACCGAAAACCAAATCGGCCCCCGAGTCGTACTGTGAACTGACTGCCCTGCTTACTTGCAATGCTGAAAGTGTGGTTGAAATGCACAGAGATACCAGTGTTCTGCATCAATATGCATGGATTATCTGAAGGAAAAAAGGGCATGTTCTGCATATTATTCATTATTAGTACTATCGCACATAGTATTGATGCACTCCCGATAATTTGGAACTTGAAAATTTCAAACCACCTCCTTAAAATAGTACCATAGAACAGCTGAATGGAATGGATTTGTAATGCGTATTTGTGCAAGCAAATGCTAATCCCATTAGCATTTGATGCTAACATAATATGGCGATTGTCACAGACTTGCTAGCGGGAATTAGCACGCAGTAAATTGTAAAGTACACCTTGTCAACAGTAAATAAGCGTCTCTTCGGTTTTACGTCACTTGCTATCCAAACCCAAACCCGGCAACGCCTTTACCGAGCCGACCCTTCTGCAGTGGAAGACCGAAGCAGGCTGGAGCTGCACTGTAAGTAGTATCTCTTTGTGGTATGGCTTAGGAACGGCTTGGTTCCTGTATGCCAGTGGAAAAGCGCCAATAGTTGGCCGGTGGTGATTCACACCTGGCGAGCATCTGAGACAATGGTGTCACCCTGTTTTCCCCATGTCGTGGTGGAGTTTCCTCGGAATTCTCTGCTTCCCCCCCACCGTCTATAAACAAGCTAAGGTGAATTGGAGGTACCAAACTGCCTGTAGGTATGAATGGAGTGTGTACCCTACAACGGGTTGGCGCCCGATCTTGGGTTATTCCTTGCCTTGCACCCATGGGCATGGGCTCCGTACCCTGACGACCCTGCATAGGACAATCGGATATGAAAAATGCATGGAAGGATGGATGGATGGATGGGTGGATGGATGGGTGGACTGACAGACAGATGGTTGGATAGTCCTCTTAAGAAAACACAAATGCAGATTCAAGTCCCCAAATGCAAAACATAGAGCTACACAAGGCTGGTTCTTGCTCACTGCTATACAACAATGGCTCTTCTAAAGTCACTTTGTGAAGAGACACTGAATGTGCATATGCTATTTGCACAACAGCCATTTTGCACTATACTGTACTTAGCGGAGTGGTACCTTGTTTGCACATTTACATATTTATTGTCTATTATCACTATTCTTCTTTGTTATGTTTATGTATACCTAAATTGTCCTTTGTTGTATTTATTCATGTGATACAATAGAAAAAAAATTCTCCTCATAGGAATCAACAAAGTTCTTTCTTATTTTATCTGACATCTCAAACTACCGTCCTACAGACAAGATCCGGCCCCCAAGACAGTTTTATATGACCCATTGAATGTTTTAAATTTATTATTAAATCTGCTGCACAGGACGATCTTTCGTTTTACACTTTATTCATTTTTTCATTTTTAAAAGTGATCTGCATAGACTTAGTTTCCTTACAGATCAGTGGATATCACATCATTTTTTTTCTTCTCCCTCGTTTTACTTTTGGCTCATAAAAAATATCTCCTAGTCAGCGGCCCCCAGGTCATGTGACTGTAAGACCTGAGATCTACGGGAAGCATGTGAGGTGACACTGACAGCACTGACAGCAGATCAGCTTCCTGTCCCCCAGATTTCAGGGAACTCATTATCTGGCTATTATAAGCAAGCATGGGAAGAAGTTTTTTATTGCCCAAAAGCCAGAATGAAATAATCAGTGATTGTGATTTCAAAATATCAATATCAGATTTCGATAATGACCTAGAATAAGTCTATAAAACAAGTCGTTTCAACATAAAACTGTTATTTTCACCGTTGATGATTGGCTGGTGCTTTAATGCCGAGCAAATGTAGTATGTGAACGTGTTTATTTTTTCACAGTAAATCTAAAAATGCACAGTATATATTGATAACTGCACTTGAATTATGGCCCTTGAGTTACAATTCGGACTTGGAGTACTGGGAGATTTGGAAAAAAATGCTCTCAGCCAAGCAGCCCATTTAGGGTAGATTACTGCTGCAGCCATAATGATGGTGCAGAGGGAAGCATTAAGCGGCTGTCAGAGTCACTCATCATGTTTTAAAAATGCCGTCTGCAGGGAGGGTACGCTGCAAAAGACTTTATCAGGCAGCCCAGCAAGCGACTTCCTGTCGAATGGTACTGCATTGCCCTGTGGACAACTTTGTACCGATCCCTAACCCTAATGTTCCTGTTCCTAAGCAACACGCCATCCACAACCCTAACTCTGTTATAGAAGGTTTAGTGTACTTGTACCTAACTTTAGTGTACCTATACCTAACCCTAACCCACATCCTAAACCTAACCCCAAATCTGCTTATGCACCTATACTATATCCAAGCCTATATATAAGCCTTAATCTACCTGAGATATCTATTCAGTATCATTTGCAGTAACAGATTCTGCTCGGTCGGCCCAGGACAGTATATACTGTTCTCATTGCCTACATTAGACAGGTCCCCCGCTCCGTTTCCCCCGCAGCCAGTCCCCACAGCATCACCGCTGCCAGTGATGGGGTCCTGAGGAGAGACAGGGCTGGGAACCATGTGGCCAAATCTGCATTGAAGGATGCTGAGAACGGAGGTGGCTGCGGAGAGATAGAGGAAGATCCTCAGTAGAAGACGGAACACGCCGGAATCCGGCACAGGAAGGGAACACCACCGCCCCAGGCCTCTGTGTGTGTGTGTGTGTGTGTGTGGTTGTTAAGCTCATTGGTTGTGAGGGCATGCCCAAACTCAGATCTGTCGAGTGGGGGGGGGGGGGTGGATTTGGAGGGCAAGTATGTTCACTATACAGATAGGCTAATGTCCTTCTCTGAAAAAACACCCAGCTTGAATTGTGGATGCACTGTCCAAGGAGCCCAACCCACTATTTTCTGTTACATTTTCTGCTCTTATGTTTCTTTTCCCAGCATCCCTCACTGAGTGGGTGCCAACATCCCTGCTAACCGGCTAGCTATTGCCCATCAGGCTCAAGAACTCAGAGGTCCAATGCTTATCTAATGGGGTGACTCTGTGGCATCAAAATGAACGACTGGTGGCCCTGAGAGGGAGACAAATAACACCCCCCCCCCCAGTCACATCATCATGAGGATGTCCACTCCTACATAAATGTGTTTATCTAAGTATATATAAGACATATTTGCATTTATGAACATTAACCTTGGCATGTCCTTGCTGCAAAGATTAACACGTTACATTATTGTCTAGCTATGCTTTTACATTAATATATCTTCAAGACGTTTGTTTGATTTATAGAGCCCTGGTACATCTCCACCTTTTGAAATGATTGATCTTGTGCGGGTAGCTTTTGTCCTTGCTGATACTCACCCTGCCTAAGGTCTCAGACAGCCTATGAGGGTTTGGGGGGGGGGGTCACCTGACCATGCCTTCCCCAGGGTACACATGTGACATCAGGCTGGTGACCTTATGCTCGCTGTAGGTAGGCTGTGTAACTCTCCACGCAACATGTTCAGGTATAAAATTACCTTATACGCTGAAGCTTTCATTTTTTTATAGATATGTTTTTTACCCTGGAAATATTTTGGAAAAATGTCTGAGGTCAGTGTTGCTTGGTACCTTCTACTTTCACATTATTGCTCACAGACATACCTGTAGTGTCTAGACAAACCTGGCAGAACCACAAAAGCTGCTTTCTTGAAATCGCTGCATTCAACGGGAAGATATTTTCCCACATGCTGAATGATTGCACCTGTGACACGCATCTTACTTTCATGCAGACTACATGTGTTTTTGTGCTTTTATTCCGCTTAACATAAACAAGCAAAAAAACAAAAGGGTTGTGGATAGTCTCGTCGCATTTCTGTTGCATTTCAGTCTTTCATGGCTGGAACAGGGTTGCCAACTCCCATGCATCTGGTGTGACACGCAGGCTTTCATTCTCTCACGCAAGAAATCTTATAACAAATCCATTTAATTCCATTATAAACCTAAAATTAGCTACATCAAAAGCGTTGGGGTAGTTTGCAAACCCTATAAACTATTTACTAGGTAACAAATTTGTCACGTACATATAAATGCGTGTGCAGACTTGTCTCGAATTGCAAATTTCACACCAGCCAGCTATCCAAAGTTGGCAACCTTGCTGAAAAACAAAATTACCTCTGCACTACTCATTTACTATCTCTGCACTGTTTATTTACTGCCTGTTTGCACCTTGCACGCCCTGTTACTGTAATGTAAAGTGTACTATATGTTACTATATGTTACTATATGTTACACCAGGGCCATGGAGAAACGTTGTTTCATCACTCTTTGTACATGTATGAAGCTGCTGATAACAATGAAGTGACCTTGAACCTTGAAGTACAGGCAGCTCTCAACTTACCTAAAACCGCCTTGCATAAATTCAGCCTTATGCAGACACATAGAATTTTTGAAAGAACTAACAAGAAAGCAACGTACACCTGAGAGTAAATTAACAGTGTAAATACAGTATTTATCTTTTCATTTATTTATTATGTGTTCCTTAGTATGTATCACTAGTATATTTTTGCCTTATCTGTTTTTGCTATAAGATGTATTGTACGGTTTGGGTGAGTTAGGGTTTGGAACAGATTACTTACGTTAGTTGAGAAATGTCTCTTGCGAGGAACTTGACATATACTTTGTAGATAGTTATATCTGTCTGTAGCATCACGTAGGGTTTGCACTGTACGTGTTTGGTGTCTGCTGTCCACCCACTGCATTCGGGTTTGCCCTAGATGGAGTCAGCCCTGGGCAGCCGCCTGTAGACTCTACCCAGTGGGAAACTGGCCTAGATCTCAGAGCAAAAGGTTCAGCAGGATCTCTGCCTTGTGGGTGGAAGAGGGCAAAGGTCAGGGTTAGCCTCAGTTAACCTCCTAGCTGATGATTCCTCCATGCTGGTCTCACACTGAGCACTTTAATGGAAGTTGTTGTCTGGCAGGTGATCTCCCCCACAACTGTGAGTAGCTGTGCATTAGCCATTGTCTGTAAATGCCTGTTCTCCGGCCCCCCTGTTTACACATATCCATCACTCCTGCAGCGTTTACTTTTGCCTTTGCTCCTGAAATGGCTACTTGAAATGACCCATCTGCTGTCATCTTTATGGGAGCTGGGGGTTGGGGGGCTTTAATCACAGGGTTCCTTGGCCAGGATCAGCCACTAGGACCTCAGTGACAGCTGAAAGGGGCCACGTTTGTGTGTGTTTGTGTGTATGTTGGCTTGTGTGTGTGTGTCTGTTGGTTTGTGTGTGTGTATCTGTCTGTCTGTGTGCATGTGTGTCTGTATGCGTGTCTCTGTGTGTCTGTATGTCTGTCTGCCTGTGTGTGTGTGTCTGTCTGTCTATCAATCTGTTTGTCTGTTTGCTGTCCATGTGTGTGTGTCTGTGTGTCTGTCTGTGTTTGTGTCTATCTGTGTGTGTGTCTGTCAGTGTGTGTGTTTGTGTGTGTGCAGGGGTGGGTGTGTGTGTGAAATGTGTTGGCTTGAAGAAAGTGAGGGCTGAGTTTTTCTTGCGCACTTAAATGTTTTTTTGCTCTCTCTGGGGGGGCAGGACTGTTTCCAGGCCAGGAGGTCTGCTGCCCCCACATTATTTACACTGGGCTCAGTCTGTCCCAGACACTTTATAATCCCCCAAGAATCCTCAGGCCAGCTGCTCACGTACAGCGGGGGTGCATGTGTGGTTTTAACCCCCCCACCGCCCAGTGCACTGGTCTTCATCTCTCACACATCAGGTCCAATCCCAGTCCAATCCCCACACTCATTTTCATAATCTTGTCTATCTCAGGCCTTCTTAACTCACCCCCAGGCTATTTTCATGGTGAGTCTATGACCTAGTCAATAATCCTGGTGTTTTACTCTAATTTGTCTGACCACAAATAAATGTAATTGATGACATCTTTTCCATTATTCATTACTGCTAAATTCCAAATTCAGTGCCGTGTTTTATGAACACGTGACTCTTCACCCCACCCGAGATGGGATTACAGACACAAACATGGAAACACAATCATACACTGGCAATACAGAGATGCCAGTTGGTCTTTCTGCGTGTCTTTAGGGGGAAGCCAGAATATTTGATAAACTGCGCACAAACCCTGACGGGGGGGGGGGGGGGCATGGTTCAACCCCCCCCTCCAGGAAGGTATGAGGCCGTAATGTTATCAGTGAGCCGTCACGTCCCCTACCTTCCTATAATAATACAGTTATTTAGCACAGTGGGGGTTGTATCTGACAAATGCCCGTGAACCGTTGCAATTTCTGAGTATTTTCCCAAGACCCAGGGCTTAAGTTTGGAGGAACTGGAAAAACCAGCAAAAACTGTACATGTAGCTGGTCATTATTTCACTGACCAGGAATTCCTCAGGAAACCACAAGTTTCATCGGGTTACATTCCCATCCTCACCTCAAATCAATAAGCACCAAATGAAGACACAAAGATACGACGTCTCACAATGTTCCCCCTCATTACATTGCGGATTAAGGTTTTAATTACTGTTTAGCTGAAATAACTTCTGTGGCTCATTGTAATTGCATGTTGGTCCAGGAAATCGACTGTCAAGTTGCATGACAAAAATAATACCACACATGATTAGGGGAAAACAAATAAACAATACAATGCAGGGAAATGAATGGCAATGCCAAAACAAACCATCCATATACAGCATAGAAATAACATGCAGAACAAATACACAACAATAAACAACATCACTGCAACAATAAAGTTTCAGGGATAACAAAATTGTCATTCAAATCTGAAGACATTGTGAACTATTTGTTAACCTTTACCTTCTTCCACTCTGCACTCTAACTGCATCTGCACACAGTGGGATCCAGATGACCACAGGGAATGCTGGGTATTCTGTGTCTGAAACAGGACCACAGTCCAAAGACCTGGCTTCAGTAGGTTCAGAAAGAGGGAGATTCACAGAAGATGGTTTATCTTGCACATTTAGATTGTGATAAAGCTACAATAGATCCACACATATGTGAAAGTGATTTGAAAAGCAGAATGTTCTCTGAAATATACTATATGGACAAAAGTATTGGGACACGTGTGTTTCATTCAGACCCATACATTTTATACACAGACGTATAAAATCAAGCACCTAGACAGGCAGTCAGGTTTGCTAATGTTTCTGAAAGAATGGGTCGTTCTGAAGAGCTCTGTGAATTCAAGCGTGGTGCTGTCATAGGATGCCACCTCTCCAGTAAATAAGGTTGTGAAATTCCTTCCCTGATAGATTTTCCAAGATCAACTATAAGTGGTATTATTGCAAAGTATTTAGGGACGACAGAATGTGGCAGGCCAGACGATGTAAAGTGACAGAGTGGGGTCGCCAAGTGCTGAGGTGCATAGTGTGTAAAAGTCACCAGTACTCTGTTGACTCCATAACTACAGAGTTCCAAACTTCTTCTGGCATTAACCCCAGAACAAAAACTGTGCACCTGGAGCTTCATGGAATGGGCTTCCATGGCCGAGCAGCCGCATGCAAGCCTCACATCACCAAGCGCGATATAAAGCATCAGCGTGGTATTAAGCACACGGCCACCGGACTCTGGAGCAGTGGAAACGTATTCTATGGAGTGATGAATCACGCTTCTCTGTCTGATAGTCTAACAGATGAGTCTGAGTTTGGCAAATGCCAGGAGAACATTACCTGCCTGACTGCATTGCGCCAACTGTAAAGTTTGGTGGAGGATGGATAATAGTATGGGGTTGTTTTTCAGGGGTTGGGGTCGGTCCCTTAGTTCCAGTGAAGGGAACTCTTAATGCTTCAGCATACCAAGACTATTTGAACAATTCTATTCTTCCAATATTGTGGGAACAATTTGGGACAGGGGAAGTGCCACCAATGAACTCAAATGGAATCAATTAACCTATCAGAAGCTTCTTAAGCTCAGAATGGAATCATCTGAGTTTTCTTTTTGTTTAAAGACACAATAAACTTAGTGTATGTATACTTCTGATAAAAAAATACATAATAATTCTCTCTCTTTATTCTAACATTTAACAAATGCAAAAAATATGTTAATATTTTTTGATCTAAAACAGAAAAAGTTTACTCTAATTTAATGTTTGACAGTAAAGAAAAAAAAGTTTTTCTGTTTTTTTCTGAAGTGTATGTAAATATCTGGTTTCAACTGTATATGCTTGCGTCATCATAGCATATCTCCTGAAAAAGACCTATTATGTTGCCTTTTTCTATTTACTGTCTTTGTATTTTTACATTTAGAATTTTACTTGTATGTTTAAAAAGTCATGACACCACCTGCACCAAATGAAATTCCTTGTACTTCTTTGTACTAGGGAAACAAAAGATTCAGATTCTGATACTTTTATCTAACGTCGCTGGTGCCAGTGGTGAAACTTGCCAGTGCTTTGTAGTGGGATAACGGTATATTGTTTTTCATTCATGGAAAATGATTGATTTGCTGGCCAGATTTAATAAGAGTCACAAATGTCTTGGGTCGTATAAGTTAAATATAAATAAAAAGTTGCGTCCCATTTGATCGTGATCAATCCGCCCAATAGCTAACAAATAACTAACAAAAATGCTTATCCTCCATTGTATTGGGCTGGTGGTGTAGTTTCGAATTACGTGTGAAGTTTAACCTACGAGCTTTTTGCGTCTCCCATTCTTATTTAGCAAAAAGGTCCCAGTTCCTGCTGCAACACAGGAAAGTAACCAGGAGCTACAAAAGTTCCAGGAACTTTTAAACCGGGACCTGGTTCTGGAACTTCGGTGTTTTTGCACCTATTGATTTGTTGTGGTTATGCCCTAATTAGACAGTGATGTCACCTATCACACGCGGTGTCATGGATACGCATCAGAGGGGGCCGCTTAACGCAGTGACAGGCTTCCCCATCCCATTGCCTCGGCTCCAGTGCTTCTCCCCTCTAGTTCCCCCCCAGCCCTCATTGTTATTCTGGGCAGGCTTCACGATGGGCCTTCCCACTCGCCGCCCTGGTGGGCTCATCACCGCGGTAACGGAAACTGCCGAAGACCGGGAAAATTCAGGGCTACTGCACACTCGGTTGCCTGCGGGGGGCAGTCATGAGCGAGGATGCGGGTTTGTAGACACACCGGGATGGCTGCTGTTTCAGGTGGCGTCTGCCACGGCTGGCTAAAAGTGCATTTCAGCAGTGTGGGGGAAGAGCAGGATGAGGGGACGTTGCACACAGATTCACTGCTGTTTCCTTCTGCATGCTGTCCAGTGGAGTGCTGCATGTGTGGTTTCCCTGGTAGCGTGTTTATTGTCCAACGCATAGAGGTTCCCTGCGGAGGAATGTAATTGACCAACCAGCATGCTAATCCTCAGCCTTTTCCCCTACTGCAAAAAACAGGAAAATGTCACTGTTGCTGATTTCTGTGCTGTTTTTTCTGGATCTATCTTGCATGGCGGTGAAAATAAAAAAATGCATATTCTACATTTAGGAAACTGTGTGCAATGCTAATAATGATTTTAAACCAGAATGTAAATTAATTCATTCATTTAAAAAACACTGCTTCAGTAGAATGACATTGTAAATGATTGTGCTCTCTGGTACAAAAGGGAATAATCTGTATTTCAAAGGGAAGCTCTAGCCTGACCTGGAAGCTGTATCTACACAGTGCTTGGGCTCATTCAGGTAAGCAGAGCTGTCCTTCTAAAACCATTATTCACCTGATCCTGAACGCAGGGTGTCATGTTCTGTCCAGAAGCATTTGAGATAGGATCTCGGGGGCATCTGGGGGGGGGGGG
>JAODJU010000035.1:5022705-5036624 GCA_026776725.1 Gnathonemus echidnorhynchus
CCCCTCCCCCCAGTTTATATGGAGCCTGACTTTGATGTGCTGTGTGCCTGCAGGAAGTGATACAATTCTCATGGACTAGATATGGCTCTACATGGGGTTTATATACAGCTTTTGCTTTTTACTCTAGATACTGGGGAAGTAGTTATTTCTCAGTTATTCATTTCTACATTCTGCTCCAGCCCCTTTTCTTGTGACTCCAGTCATCCCAACATCATTGAAAAGTTAAACTAAAATGCAACAAAGAAGAAGAAACACAGACAGGTAGCATGATGGTACAGTGGTTAGCCCCTCTGCGAGTCATGGCTCTGTATTTGTGGTGTAAGCATGGTCTCCCCATGTCTTTATGGGGTGTGAGTGTGCCCTGTGATGGGGTGTCCCATCCTGGGTAATTCCCTGCCTTGCACCAGTAGTTTCCAGGATAGGCTCCGGAAGCCCTGCAACCCTGAATAGGATAAGTGGGTACAGAGAAACTGGAAAGTGGATGGGAGAAGCACAGGTGACACAGGACACAGGCGAGACATGCTGTCCTCAAATGTCAGAGGTCACATTTACTTTCCTGTATTAAGCACCTTGGAATGTTTAAGGGATGGTTTCTGCAAGGGATGGTTTGATTCAAATCTCCATATCCCAGAGGACAAAAGGCAGAAATTTCGAAAGGATCAGGTCAGCATGGACTGCAAATGTGCAAGAAAGAATTGCAAATGCACTACTTCAGTATTAGGTCATTCCCACTGTGATGTAAGAAAGCTGAGATATAGGCCTGATTGTATAGCCAGTGATCTTGGCTCCGCTGCTTGCATCGGAAAGATCTTTGCAATGAAACCTGACTTGGCAGCTTCACATCAAAGGCGCAAAGAACATTCAGGCACCATCTGGATACCCAAAACAAATGCTTAACAGAAACCACCTTTCCCAGCCTGACTGAAAACTCAGGAGCATAAGAGATGAAGGACAGACACTATCAGGTGTTTCCATGCCAACTTGTTGCGATACATGTGAATTATGAGCTAAGACAGTCTTTGTGCATTTCCTTAGATTATGTCCGATAGCGTGTTTGAGGGGCAGCCGGCAAATGGATGACCCGAGATGGGAAGGAGCAAAGAACATAATCAGACATGGCTGGAATTTCACGTGGGCAGATACTCAGGCCAATCCTTCGGCTGGAGATATCTGGGCTGGATAAGCGAGTGTAACCTGCCCTTCTGCTGCCGTTTCTCTCCCAGCTGACGTCAGTGTTTCAGGGTTTCAATAAGAGTTTCTGCTGAGAAATGTAGCCGTTAAAGTATCATTTTTCGAAGCGGTAACACACACGCAACAGACAGCTTAATGACACGCGATACATCATTTTGAAGTCTTCCCACCCAAACAACACTGGGAGCTGCACTGTAACACCATGCTATATATATACAGTACTGTGCAAAAGTCTTAGGCAGGCAAAGAAAATGGTGTTTAAATGATCTTCATTTTGGCATTAAGCTATGGTATTGTGTCTGTCAAAGTGTGTCAGTTTAGCCATTTCAAACCCTCTCCTAAAGTCACTCAACCAGTACCAGACCTCATATGACTAATCGATACCTGATTGAGTTATGCGACTAATTAAGTTAATTAAGTGCACTGGTGGTGAAATGTAACGAATCCATGAAATGGGTGGGGTGCCCATGAGGAGAGGTTCGTCTAGCCATCTAACAAGATACCAGTAACTTTTTCTGAGCAAAAATACACTTATTACCCAGATATACGAGGCTTTAAACATTTTTCTTGACGCTTAGATCTTTGCACAATGCTGCACATAATAATCCTTACTTTTATCTTATATATTCATTAGATTACCCCATTATCTTTGTCTCAAATGACCCCTTAGGTGAGAATTCAAAATCAATATGCATTGTCAAATTGTATAGGTTCATTTACTCCTGTTCACTAGATATGTTCACAATGACCTTCAGTGATATCTTACTTATCAAAATGTGGAGGTTTAGGTTTGTGCTGAGTAGTGCGCTGACAGTCTTACAGTGTTGAATCTAATGGACTAAGGATTAGTGAAAGTGAACATTATCTCTCAGTATTAGATACTAAGCATGTCCAAAACAGACATCATTCCCTTGATAAAGATTCAGTGGGTATAAAATTGTACACAACCCTGTTAAAATGCCAAGCTTTTGTGATGCAAAAAAATGAGATCACGATAAATCATTTCAAAACATTTCCCACTTTTAATTTGGCCTAAAACCTGTACAAACAGATCAAAAACAAACAGATCTGTTAGGTGGAAAAACAAACAGATCTGTTAGGTGGAAAAATATAAAAAGTTAAAAAACATACAATAAGCTGGTTGCATAAGTGTGCAGTCCCTTAAACACCATTAAAATGATTTATCGTGGTCTCATTTTTTTGCCGTCACAAAAAACTGGCATTTTAACAGGGGTGTGTAGACTTTTTATATCCACTGTATGCATTAGTAATGCATAAGCGACTGCCAGATGAGAGCTGCGGGCACAGTGATCTCAGATCGCCGGCCAATCAGGTCTCCAGCAGACGCCAGCCCTGCTGATACAGCATCACCTCGTGACCTTGCCAAAAGACCACCGAATGCCTTCACGCTCAACATGCACTCCATATGCGATCACAAAGAACCACATCGCATCATGTGACCTGTGAAGACACAAAAAAGGCTAACAGAGCCAATGCTAAGGAGACCGGCCATCTTTTCGTTTATTTGAGTAGTTTCACTTCTGGCATGAATTCACCTACAGTACAGCTGCATTGTGGTTTGTGAGTTAAATGCTTCCAATGGACATCTGCGGGCTTCCCTTGTCCAGACTCTGTGAGAGGGTTTGTGTTCGGCAGAGAAAACCTGCTTGTTTACCATTTCTACACGCTGCAGAATTATTATTATTAGCATATGATTTTTATGCAGGGCTTGTTCGACTGGATGTGTGGGAGAGTCTAATTTTGTGCTTCATCTGTTCCTCGCTAACCTCCTTGTTGTGTCTTGTTAGCACTAAAGAGCGGGCGCAGGGACAGATGCACTCCCAACACGCCGCCGTACCTTTGGCAGCCGCAGTCCCGCTAACGCATGCTAATTTCATGCTAATTCATGCACCTGGTAATTAAAGCATCGTAGAGCCGTCAGCGCACTGAGCTGCGTGCTCCCATTTTGCCGCGGCGTTAGAGAAAAGCCTCACCGTGACAGGTTCGCCACACCCCAGTCCCCTTATGCCACCCCAGTTAGAACTGATGGTCTGATGAATGACCTGGTTCAGTTGCCTAGCAACCGAGTGCCTCCACAAGCCTCAGCTGATGAAGCTCACAGCGCTGGTGAGGTAAGAGGAGATCAGCTCATACAGGGGGAAAGCGCCGAGGACTCGGCATTCAGAGAGACATCCCAGGGATTATTTTCACTGCCACATCAAGCCAGAAAAATATTCTATAACTCCTGTAGTAATATGTACACTGCAACATCACTTACTGAGACAAATCGACTGGATGGTGGAGCAGGCACTGAAATTTTATGTGAATTCAATAAAATATGACTGATTATTCTTCCAGTGATCAAATATTAAAACACGGCAAAATATTACTGAAATGCTGCAGCGTTCTGCCTCGCACCCCCATAACCGGGGCCGATATTCCGTGCCAACTCCCTATATGTACAGTTTGCCTGATTTTTCCTCAAGTCTGCTTTCTTTCTGCTGTCCAATAGCATGCAGTCAGGTGAGCTGGCACTTGTGTGTGTGTGTGTGTGTGTGTGTGTGTGTGTGTGTGCGCCTTGTAATGGATTCGCATCCTGTCTGTGAGTTTTCCCTGTGTTGTCTGTGATGGGCTCCTGGACACCCGTGAACCTGTACTGGATAAGAGGTTGGAAGATGGATGGATCATTTCAGCCATAGACTGTATATTTACGAATCGAGTTCATTGCAAGGCAGAATTATTATTTTTTGCAATTCTGTCTGTTTAGAATGCAGCTGAATTTAATGCTTTAGATGTTTTTTTTGGGAGGGTGGGTTAGTGGTTTCATAGAAAACCAAAAGAAAACATTCCCTTTGTCCCTTCGTTCCTACAGTCTCCAGTATCTGTGGTAAAATATGATGTTGCTCAATTGTTAAGTTTATTGTAGAACAATGAGAGAGCAGGAAATGGTTTTCGTGCGTGGGTGGGGGGTATGAATGAGGGATTGGATTTCGATGTACATTTAGAAGTTTCCCTATGATGGCCTGACATCCCTTCCAAGGCCTCCCCTCCCCTTAAAAACAGAGACTAATTATACATGCATATATAAGGGAAATATGGGTCCTGAAAGGTCCTGCCTTATCACAGCCCTGGATTTATGGAGAAAACAGCCTTTTTGCTCCGTTAACTATAAGTGTCATTCATTATAGTTATCTGCAATGAAAGGAAGAACTGAAAGTTTATGGCCTTTCAGTACAGATTCATGTCTGATTTAATCTAAGTGTTGTGTTTTCTTCAGAATCTTTTTTTATGTTCTTTTCTGATTCTCAACTTTCTTAAGCTATAGAACAACACTTTGACTTTGGCCAGTTTACAAGGGTTTGGTACTGAGACTCCAGCTGATAGGAACTACTGCATATTCTAATTGAATCTATCATATATCATATATGACAATACATTTGAGGGTCCTGTTCAAATATATTGTAGGGCTTTAAAGGGTGATTAAGTCATATGAAGACATAGGGCTGTTCGACAGGAATATTGGTGTATTTCGTGCATGCTCAATACAGGTAGTGACTTCCTTATGTGGGCGTTTCACCTGATTGGCTATACCAAAGGCTATGAGAGGCCATTTCACAAGCTCCGCCCACCCCCCAAGGGTCAACTTCCTCATTAATGTCCTTAGCTAGTAGCATGACCAGTATTGTTCTTTAAAAATTGTTTACTTCATAAATTGAATGGGGGCGGGGGGCAGCAATTGGCGCAAATTTTTGTGACACTCACAGCCTCAGGGGAAAAGGGAAGTGTAAGCGAGACATCATAAATCCTGGAATAATGTAACCAGAGAGCATAAAGGTGTTTGGGCATGTTCTAGAAAGAAAAAAAGATGAATGTACTGGAACAGATAGAAGGAGTCATATTTTAAATCAGCCGTAATCCAGGATATCGTGTAGCCATAAGGACATGCAATTATGAGTCATTTCAGTTCAGTTATAACAACTCCTGGTTTGCTCTGTGTGAAGCTCATGTTCTCTTACCTTAAGTCCAGCGATTTTGAACATGGGTTCCAGACTATCCTGCTCCTATATATATAGGTAGCTGGGTAAAATAAGTATGACCTATGGGTTGGTCTTGCTAGGGCAATTATGGGGAATCTGTTTACAAAGTTACAGATATTTTGTATTCCCCAAAAAGGAAGCTGACTGTCATTCACATTGTGGTCTTACCATCTAAAAACTCCTTGAAGTTTCCCAAACTTTAATTAATGAGACCGTTGTGAAAATAAACAGCAAAAAGGACTATTACAATGGTAAGAAAGGGAAACTGAATGTGACAGTAGCTTCATTAACCTAGACGCCAAGTGGTGTTTACTGACTTGGAAACAATGAAGCCATTATGTCACACATTCAGCCCCATTCATTCTGAAATGCACCCAAAAAAAGGTGCCACTGAATGAAAAACGCTATTGGGAAATCAACCTACATGGAGTCCACAAAGAAATGGCTTTTAGTATTCTCCTGTGTCATTACATCCCCCATTGTTTCATTTGTGGTCTTAAAGGTAACAGTAAAACACGTAACCAAGGGTTTCAATGGCTCTGAAGAGGCATCTTCAGCCAAATTACAATGTGCATAGATACTCTGGTATAATTCAGCAAATGGATCCTCCAATTTTCCTGTTATACTCCATCTTCTAGCCATTTTTGGGGAGTCTGGTCCTATATTTAGAATTTTACAATGTATGACCATGCAGGTCATCAATGTACAACATCGTCATGACGACGGTGGATGACAGGAACAGATTTAGAATGAGAACAATGAACACACTGCAACCCATCGGTATAAGATAAAAGAACTGTCCAATAAAACTAAAGCAGAACCCAATAAATCCATAAATCCAGCATCGGGCGGCATTACAGATATTTTGCTTTCAAAGACTGGACCTCAGTAACACAAGGCCTCTCTTAACTTTTTCATCTGCTCACAGGATGTCTGGAGAACAGGTCCAGACATCTGCCTTCGGGACAGTTTCAGTGGCCGTACCATCAAGTGACCTTGTGATTGATCTGGGTCACAGCGATTTGGCACAGAGCGAATGAGAACAGACGGAGCGAATCGAATTATTTGTTTTCTCCAGTTATTCGACTTTTGTCTAGGGAAGAACATATAGGCTTTGTAATATGTTTAGACCAATATCAGTGAGTTTTAGCCAGACACTGAAGTACACTTCCTGTCGTGATGTCATATCCTGGTGTAAATAAACCAAAGCATATATTCTGTCACCAGACATAAAATGTGTAAACCTGTCCGTGATACAGTGACACACTGTATAGAGAAGGTAAAGAGAAGGTTGGCATTTCTTGCCAGCATTGAGCTTATGGCAGTGGTTTTATCACTAGGCTGCAGTGTCATCATGCCTCTCGTTTATAATGCCGTTGCTATTGGCTACGGGTTCTTACTCCTTGGTGTTCGGTGACACGCATCGTATGTCGAAGCCAAGCATGCAGTTCCTTTGTATGACACAGCGGGCATCAGAGTTGAAAGTGGGTCAGTGATTTCCATTATGCTAGTACCATAGCGGGCTACCTGTAATTGAATTCCTGGCTGACTGGCCAAGCCGGGCAGCTGGCGCTAACCCACCGGGTGCCCTTGCACCTTGGAGGCCTGCCGCCGCCTCCTCTTGGAAGCTGCACACGGGCCCTGCGCAGCTGCCGGGGCTGAAACAGTGATGTCCTTGTCTCCGCAGTCTTTGCATTGCAGCGATGCTGTAAGCATGCCAGAGGAAGTCAGCGTGTCTCTCCGTAGCTGAAGCCTTTCATAGAACTCCCTCTGCCCCTCTTCTCAGTCCCTCCCTCTCGTCAAACACCCACAGAGCACAAGAACGGGAGTTTACCAGACTTCCTGCCAAAATGGCTGCTGACAACACTCACCCCCCCCCATACACCAGTATTTCAGTGGTGCATAGTGAGTCAACTCCTAATGATGCTGTATGTTGGCAGGATTGACACGAAGCCAGGATCTGGTGCTTTGAAATGAAGCGGCTGACTGCACTGCATTGTGAAACCCAACGGGCGAAGCTTTGGAGTCTTCTCCAAACAAGCAGCTCCTTGTGCCCTTTCTGCATCCCATTAGATACCCCACGGAGCCCCGGCTAAAATGTGGGGGTTAAAGGTCTCATTGACCCTGAGCTAATGAATCTGTCACAAAGTTGCAAAATTCAAGATACCATCTACAGGCAGAGAATGGAGCTTGTAGCCAGCAGGGTCGCGGTAAGTTTACAGTATTCTGTGGTCTGGCATCTGTCTCTAACTTCCACAAAATCCTGCTAATCCAGTTCCACCTTGTGACTACCACCCCTGGCATGTTATAATCTCCACGCTGACGAGATACGAGGCACATACACTGACACGGAGGAAGGAGAAAGGTAGGGGGGAATCTCGTATGAGCAGCCGGTGTACGTGATCTTTTTCAGTTCTCACGCGACCAGGGATTATCTTTGTGTTAGTCTGGATTCATTTAATCGTTCAATTTACTTTTAACGCAAAGTCAGGGCAAAGTGAGAAGAGATTTCTGTTTCATTGGACTAGGAGCATGAAGGCCCGCCTGGAATGTACCAAATAAGGGTGAGCTAGCTAAAATGGCTGTGTATCCATCATCATGGCAGGAGAACAGACCTCAGCCTCTTCATTTATGGCCCCACATTACTGCCCTCTTCCATGTGTTATTTTTGGGGGCCGTAGTGACAGTGAAGCAGCTCAGGTCTGTTAGCCACACCTGCCTTAAGACTGTAGAAGCAATAGTTATGGCCCCAGTCAGAACAGCGCCCCCCAAGCGTGCTTCATGCTAGCAATTTACACACCTCAATGCAAGTGGAGGAGCAGGCAGTGGAGATCATTGCCTGTGAAAAAGCAGTAAGAACCTTGGCGTCACATGCAATGAAAAACATCAACCTTGTGCAACACATGATGTCAGATCATTCCCAGACTCGTCTTCAACATCCACCTGCTGAATCAGACTGGGATTCCAACATTTAGTACATTACTTCCTACATTTGTGGTCGACCAGCTGAAGCCCCGATCAAATTCAGCACCCTGACATTCTGGGCTGTTACAGGGGCTACAGACTCCCATCAAACCCTTTAAGGACATGAAGTCAGCTGGCCGTCCCAGTGATGAGGCTTTGGAAATGATCACCAAGCCTTTCTTAATCTCAGAATGGAACTGAAGATTTAGTCTTACTACATTTAGCTGCAGATGTCCCGCTACTTTTTAAATATAATAATCTTCTAGAATCTCAAAAATACAATAATAAGTATTTGTTTGGGGAAGTTAGGCATATGTCAAAAGGAGTTCAAATCTATTTATTTCCTAGTTGCTAAGCAAAATGGCAAACACAATGGCCTAAAATATACAGTATATATTTGCATAGTAGGTAACTGCATATTAGACAAGAGCATGGTGGTTATAGACTTTAGCTTGAAGGGCACCATAATATCCTTGAGCAAGACACCTAAATTGCTTCAGGGAAATATCTAACTAAAAATTTTAAGTGATGGTTAAAAGCGTCGGCTACCCACCTAAATGTAAGCAGAGGCAGCTGTAGACTGCTTTACACACTTAAAATGCATTTAGTTCTGAATATTTACAGATGTAATTCCACTTGAATTGTTTATGAATCTTCAGGATGTCAGATGAGCTCTGCTCCAACACGGGGCTTTGTTGTGTCTGAGACCCCCCTCAAAACTCACTTTAGGGCCTTTCAACCCCCCCCCCCCCCCCTCATATGTTTCAAAAACCAAATAAATTAGCGTCAGAAGATCGTACCTAGCTAGCTAGCAGAATTGCAGAATATGCTGTTTCAGCATCTCTCATATAAGGCACATTTTAAAAAAAATATTTCCTGTAATGGATATTTGTGGCCCCCAAACTTAGGGGCCCCCATGCAAATGTCTGTTTGAGTGGTGGTAAACACTCACACGTGACTCTTCAAGACTGCCCAAGGAGTTAAATGATAGAAGACAAAACACACAAAGTAATCAAGGGAATTTATAGAGTTGAAGTTTTTAGTGCAAGAGCAGCTGACAGCTGGAACAAATAGCATTCAAGTCATCGCAGGCATGTGGCTGAGGGTGGGGCGCGGGGTCCGAATAGCGGGAGGAGCGGCTGCTACTCTGGAGCGAAACGCGGTAACTGGACCCCCCCCAAATTTAATCCCCTGGCTTCCTGCTGACGACAGGAGCGTGTGGGGAGCTTTGTAATTTTACCATCACACCCGCCCTGGGCATGTCTTCAGTATCACCCCCTTCCACTTTTCCCAAATATCACTCAGGCTCCCCGTGTCACCGCACCCCCTTGCCAGGATGCTCATTAAAGCATTCCAGAGAGAACAGCAGCATTCCGTAAGAGGAGCAGTTTTCCGTGTGGCACGGTCTGCTCTCCCACTTACTCCCTAGATATACAGCCGTGGAAAAAATCACGAGACCACTCTATATTTTTAAACAAATCTGCATTTTTAAATCCTGGCTTAATCGTGGTTCTGCTGGCAGAAGGCTACACTGAGCATAGGGTGACCACCTAATCCATGTCAGGAGGGACACCATGAGCTACAATAGGGTTTGTAAACTACCATTTCAATCATTTCAATTAAAAGGACCCCGATTTCACTTAAGCACTGAGTTCTTGCTGTGTGCTGATTGGTCAGTCTCCTATAATCATGCATGTGTCAGTAATGTTAATGTGAAACAGCTGGATGAGTCTTTGAATCAAGGAAACAAACCAGTAAAAGCACAGGAAGAGCTGAACAATTTAGCCAAACACAAGAGCCTTTCGGTTTCATAGCAGTTTGTAAAACCTGAAGTCGCTGATAGTGTCCCTCCTGACATGGATTAGGTGGTCACCCTAACTGAGCATCAGGTTGTTTCCAGATTCAAAATTTCTAGGACAGCTGCACACAAGAATAAGGTGAAGCAGGAGACACTGAGAACAACCAGAAACCAGCCAGGGAAAGGGCAGAAGCAAATTCCTAATGCCAGTGATGACAATTTGTCACGAATCGTAGGATGACATCAATGGGAAAAATTAAGTGCAGGTGTGAAGTGCACTGCAAGGACAGTTCGCATCAGGCTCCTAGAAGCAGGACTGAAGTCCCATAAAGTAAGGAAGAAGCCCTTCATTAATGAGAAACAGAGAAGAAGCAGGCTGCAGTTTGCAAAAAATATGTATTATTCAGAGACACACACCTATAAATTGAGAAATGAGTGAAACAAAAAATTGTGCTGTGGTATATTAATTTATATTAATATTAATCCATGGCTGTACTTGTTATCTGTGAGGATAACGCTTCTTCCACTACCTGCAGAGATCCTCCACAGTGAGGTGAAGGTCACCACCACCACGTGGATGTTTATGATGGAGCAAAATGGTGATTCAGCTGTTTGGAATCTGTTTATGAGTCAATGTCAAAGTTTAGTCACATACACACCAGCACTCAGGAAAGAGGCAAGATATTAGGAATTAAACAGTAAATATGAAATAATAATCATAAATATTCATAGTGCTAATTGGCAGCAAAGTAGTGCAAATGAATCTAAAGTATTTACATATATAAGCTGCGCATGTGTAAGTTGAGTAAGCTATTGCATTGGTCCTAGACCAGGGGTCTCCAGCTCACATCCTGGAGAGCTGCTATCCAGTAGGTTTTCTATTCCTGATGAGCCACACCTGCTCCTGGTATTTACCTGAGAACAGCTATGACTCATCCGAAGCTACGTAGGAGAGTAGACCTACTGGATAGTGGACCTAGCTATCCTGGACCGGAGTTGGAGACCCCTGTCCTCATTAAAGATCCAAATTGCCTGGGGAAATATGGTTTATGACGATGAATTTAGGCGTGTGACTTGCAGACAGGCTAGAAAGGGAGAGGAATCAATATATCCCCAGGTCCGATACTTTGAAGCGTCTTGCAAAGCTTTGAACATTATTCAGAAACAATGAATCTCAACTTTATTTCAGTTATGCTTACACCATACCAGGGTTATCTAATGGATTTCAATCTTAGTAATAAGTAGTAAATAAAGAATAGGGTGGTGATTTTGTCAGTTATAGTTAACAAGTTACCAGTTTGTGGCTGAAAAACATATGAGGGACTTTAGCTGTTTATCAGCTGCTCTAGCCATATTTCCATGATTTTTCCACAGAAGTCTGTTGATCATCGCTTTTAAAAAAAGACTTTTCAGTGATTTTAGACTCAAATCCAATTTCCTTTGGAACGATCATGCAAAGCATTGCATTATTATTCTGTCGTTGGCTCCCCTCAATATCACGCCGCGAAGAGTGACAGGAAGGAGAATACAAAATCAAAAAATGGAAAGAAATCATACCACCCATCTGCAGCACTTTGCCAACTGACAGATCTAAGCCTCCTTTCTTCACCAGCTTCATTCCCACTCTTCGGCAGTTTGTCACAGTAGATATTCCCATATACTGAGGGGATATTATGGGATGCCATGCAAAAAGAATCTACTTGATTAATGGTTAACTCTGACCATTCACCATCAGTGAGCACCAAGCTTTCGCCATTCCAAAAATCCAAAAATTGAAATATACAAATGGCACCTCTAAAGATGCTGGGAAATTGAGTATTCAAAAAGTATTTATAAATAAATGAGATGACAAGGGACAAATAACTATAGCATCCGTGGTATTAACTTGCTTCTTATACATTTTGTGCAGTTAAAGCTCATTAAAGCTCATCTAAACTCCCTGGTTCATGTGCGAATCCATCTGTGCATTACATCTTCACTGTACACGATACACAAGAAGCCATACTCTGCTGATTTCTATTTTATATTCAAAAATATAGCCTAAATCACTAATCTTCATTCAGCCAGTGTCAGTAGGCATCACCGAGACAGACAGCTGGTGGGTGATGTCTAACGCCAGCCTGCCAGGCTGTGCTGTACCCTCAATTGTTACATGTCACCCATCTTGGTGAGGTCATGCCTCTGACCCCAGTCCCCCTGCACAACATCTACATATGTTACTTTGGTGTTAACATTACTAATTAATGTTGATAGGGGGGCTAAAAAGCCACCTCGGCACTCAGAGCTCTCGTTATCTATTCTCTTGGGATGGCATCTTCAACAATGTGGGGATGATGTCACCATACAAGACAGGCCATGAAGAATCAATAATTCATGCTGGGAAAGATGAGCGTCATCAGAATCTTACAAGATGGGTTAACTTGACCGCATAAAGCGGTGATGTCAAGCGAAAAACATGAGTGATACTGTGTGAGAGCGACGGCGCTAACATCTCACTTTCAAACTCATAAATGTTTGTGGAATGACCCTCTATGATTTGCTACAAAGCTTAACCACATTTTTTTTAATCACAATTGCAGTACAGTTGCCTAACTACCATGCCACCAACTGGCACAGAGCAGAACTGATTTTTATCATATCTGATGGGGAAAAAACATACTGCAAGTATGACCTGTTATTATATAGGGGTCTGGCTGAGTCCAAAATTTTGAATTTGAAGAAGTCGGTTTCTTGTTAGCAAAAATACCTGCAGTGTCCCAATGTGGGGGCTGCATGGTGGTGCAGTGGTTGGTACTGTTGCCACACGCCTCTGCGCCCAGGGTTAAGTCTCCACCTGGGTTCCATGTGTGTGGAGTTTGCATGTTCTCCCCGTGTCGTCGTGGGGTTTCCGCAGGGGACTCCGGATTCCCCCCCCCTCATGGTCCAAAGACATGTTGAGGCCAATTGGAGTTACTAAATTGCCCATAGGTGTGCATGTGTGAGTGAGTGGTGTGTGAGTGTGCCCTGCAATGGGCTGGCCCCCCGTCCTGGGTTGTTCCCCGCCTCGTGCCCATAGGCTCCGGACTCCCCACGACCCAGTAGGATAAGCTGTTTGGATGGATGGATGGATGTCCCAATGTGCAGGTAGGAGGGCCCTACTGTGTAATGTAATCTGCACATTCCTCTTTTCAAATGCTTCACAGTTAGCCACTGATGATGGGCTGAGAACATACTGTGTGTGTCTGTGTGTTTTTGCAGTTCCAGTGCATTTGGCAAGGGTGTGAATTTGGGTATGGATGGCAGGAACATGTACTGACCAATTTTGTGGGAGTACCGTGCGTGTTTAGGGGGGTTCGGGGCTGATTTAGCCCCTACCTATGTTGAAACCAAACCCAGTGTTGAAACCAAAGGCCCGTGGTATTTGGGCCTTTCCCACTCAGAGATATTATCTGAGGGACCAAATATTTACACCTGAATAAGGTCATCCCCTTTTTGTCTGGTTGGGAGGGGGAGGGGGGTGTTGATTTGTCTCTATGTTGTAGCGTTTCAGCCATAGATGGATGCATAAAAGGCCAACCTTTCCCTTGCTACTGAGCAAGCGATAACTCTCCATCATGCTCCAGGTAAAATACATACTGGTACTTCTCTTAAATAAAGAGCATGTTCCTATAAAACAGACATCCATTAGTGTAGCTCAAACACATGAAAAGGTCCTTTACTTGAAATCGGCGATGAAAAGAAGCGCTTCTCTCGTAGAGAGCCCTGATTCATGGCTTTTAAAGGAAGCCTTGTTGACAGAGGTAAATGCAAATAAAGCAGAGAAAGAGATCTCCAGTGAGGATGCCGGCCTCCAGGATCAGTCTAGGCTGGGTTTTCCGTGGTAAATAATGCAGATCGGCTTTCCAGTGGGGCCCATCATGGACTACTCGAGTAGCCTATGCAGAGTCCCC
>JAODJU010000035.1:5039899-5077756 GCA_026776725.1 Gnathonemus echidnorhynchus
GGCTGGGAACCAATTAATTGGTTTTCCATTATTTCTTATGGGGAAAATTCGATCACAACTTGAACTTTTTAGGATTCGTTCTGAACGGATTAAATACGAGTTCTGAGGTATCACTGTATTAACTTTATGTAAATGTTAAAATGCACCACCCCGATGGTACTTTGCTAAGCCACTCCTGTAGATTCTGCACCTAAATCCAAGCACAATGTTTAAGCTAAACGTTTATTTCAAATATGCTGTATTATATTCCTCGAGAAGGTGTTTAATTATGGAAGGCCATTCATACAGGTGTGACATTACATTACATTGAAGTTCAGTTCATCTTTATCCCATTACTGTTTAAGCTCTTGGGTGCCTTTGATTCATTCCTCTCAACATCATCCCATACATGTTGAGACAATTTTCTTTTATCTAGGGGAAACAAAACAGAAAAAACATCTTAGATCTCCTTATATTTTCATTTCATTTCCTTGGGATGAATGTTGCCCCTGTGTCCCTGTGTATGCCCAAAAATAAACAGCAAACAAGACCTGAAAGAGATAAAAGCCTCATTCTGCCCTGCTGCTCTTTCAGGTGTGTCCCAGTGGCCGCTATGATCTGGTAGCACGGTCCCGCATACTCACACACCCCCGGGCTTCCAACAGCTGACAGCTGTGGAGGACTCGCCTCTTTAGATTTCAGAATTACTCACGCTCCAGCTACCACAGGCGCTTTGTTCCCCGGCCAGGAAATTGCTGAGGACAACCAGGGGGCAAAGATCTGCAAGAGTGACGGAGGTTCAACCGTGACCTCGACTAATTAGCATCAGATGCCCGACCTGCGACGGCTAACCCATGCCGAAGCGATCGCAGAATATTCTGGAATAACGAATAACACTTGGGATGTTCAAAGCTGACCCATGCAGAGATCATTTAACAGCAGAGAATTATCAAACGGAACTTCTGTGACAGGAATGTCTGGGAGTGCAAACCACTGCATCCTGAAGTGTTGACCTCATGAAGATTTTTCTATAAAGGACATTATAAAATGAATCACAAAAAGAAAACATTCATGCAGTCATTTCACAAGTTTTTTTTTTTTTTTTTGGTTCGGTGTACAGAGCACACATGGCCAATGAATTCGATCCCTCACTCTTTAGATAATCATATTTTTAGCATTTAGCATTGTTAGCCGCTATTGCTATTTTTCATGCGTCTTGTCAGGCTAGCCAATAAGGCTAACCTTTATCTCCCTGGTTAGTTTCCTACCGTTTGACCTCAGATAAAAGGGAAGGTTCCCTCAGCACCTACTACTTTAACCTTAAATAGCCTCCCTGAAGACAGAGAGCTTTCCTCCACCAGCTGAGTGCTAGTTACGTCTTTGCCACAGTGTCTGCACAGGCTTCTCCCACTTCACCCCTTTGTCACCAAACAGTGAAACTCCAACCCTCCCCCCCCTTTTCCATGTGAGCTCATACCCAGACGTGGCTTTGTTGTTTCTGGTGTTACACTCCAAAGAGTCCTTTCGGTGGCCTGCTGCCCTCCCTACTGTAATGACTACTTGTGGTCAGTAGGGGCCCCCCCAAACCTCGGGGGCCCTATACAAAAAACATGATTTGAGTGGTAGTAAACACAGCCGCTGCCTATAGTGAGAGCAGAGCATGTTAATTTAGATGTGCTTAGGGCCTGGAGAATGCAGTATGATTTTTAAACCCAAAGAAGTTTACCCATCTCTTTGAACACTGATCTCACTAGTGATTTTTACCCATTTGAAATACATATACCATAAACTCATACCATAAATCATATTAAAGTGTGACCATCACTGCTTGCGATGGACTGGCACCCCGTCCAGGTTGGACCCCAGGGTGGTCCTGTGCTGCCTGGAATAGGCTCCAAATCCCCCCACCACACTGACTAGGATAAGTGGATGGATGGATGGATCATTATTGAGGCAAATATAAGCTTTTGACTAAATTAAAGAACTGCTATGGCTGCCTCACACATCACAGGCGTGTGATTTACTGACGACTGCGACTGTCAGGATGAATAAAACAGAACACAGGCGATCTGAATATACATCAGAAAGCCTGCATTCACACTGCACACCATCATTAACACAGAGACATAGACTGCCTGCATTCACACTGCACACCACCATTAACACAGAGACATAGACTGCCTGCATTCACACTGCACACCATCATTAACACAGAGACATAGACTGCCTGCTTTCACACTGCACACCATCATTAATACAGAGACATAAACTGTCTGCATTTAAACTAAAGCAAAATGGCTTGCAATTAAATAAACAAAATTGCTGTTTTATACAGTTTTCTGGTAAACGAATGATCCTTGTTAGACAGTTTTTGTAGAAGGTATTTGGCCCACGAAATGGACAGTCACCTGGATTCAGGCCTCAACTTGCATATCAAGCTGTGCAATGGAATTAAGTTTAATAAAAAACTGCACAGGTATGTCAAATGTCAAGAAATGGATCTCTTTCCAACTAAATTTCACAAATAGATCTATGGATCCCCATGAGTCTCCCTTCCTTTTGAAAACTGTACTCCTTCACAAAGAGCTGCCTCTCATCATGTGAAAAAAACTGGTTATTGCTTAAAGTGCTTCATAAATCTCAAATTTCATTAATTCTGCTTTGTTTTGTCCCCCCTCCTTTCCCCGTACGGTAGTTCTTCCTGTTTGATTGCTGAAGACCAGGGAGGGTGTGTCACACTGATGTTTGTAGATCTCCAGCGCTCATGCTGAGTCGTCGTCTTTCGTTTCTATGGGTAGGGTTAGTTTGGAATTGGTAGTTATTGATTTATAACCCCCCCCACCCCCCCATCACTGATCTTCAATGCTGAGCAAGTGTGGCACTGTTTCAGAATGGAAGGGTGTGTCTCTGTGGAAGTCGTTGCCAATGATTCACTCCCATTGTCAGACTCTGCCCAGTATGAACCCCATTGCCCCCATCCTGTTTATTTAACAGAAGCGACAGTCTCACTCGGCCCTCATGTAAGAACTTTCATGAAATTTCCAAAACTTTTTTTCCAAAGTTTTTTGCTCTTTAATTTAAGGTTAAAAGCCTTGCTGAAGGGCTCAACAGTGACATCACTCCACCAAACCTGGGATTTGAACTAGAAACTTGCTACTTACTGGTACAGTGTCCTAACCTGCTGAGCAACACACCTTCAACAGCTTTGACTCATCTGAGATAATCTGGCTCCAGAACTTCAGGCTAACGGCCAGGGCATGCAGCAATCATCAAACATTGCGACACCTCTACTGCATCCAGTGTTGATTTATTTTAGGTGTTTCATAAATGTTGCAAAACCGTCCCGGAAAACCCTGAACTTTTCTGGTCCCCTACTAGTCATTGAGATTAGCTGCACAAAGCCTGTAGAGAAGAAGATGTTGATCATTAGTGCCTTTAATGCAAGTTCTCGTACAATAGAAGCAGCACCTGGATGACTTATTAGTCATGCTTTTTAAATGATCTTATACTTTTCAAACTTGCTAATGCTAAAGTCAGTGCAGCAATCCATCTGCTCCTGAAAGATCAGGCTTTGAACTTAAAATTTCAACGTCTAACTGAACATCTGAAATTAGACTGACCCCAGTGGCACAATGAGTGGCATTAAGTATGAACAGAATTCAGTACAGACACTTGGTATATATGCCATGTTTCTACATTCATATTAAAGTTTAAAAGTTCAGTTGTAGATTTGGTGAAATTAATGATAAAAGGTGCTGGTGGTAAAACTCCTTACCTGTGACAACAAATTATACTAATGCAGTCCTGCGTGTCTCATTCTGCTGAGCCTGTGTGGGGATTAGCTGATACATAGCACAGTGGCAGAGGGCACAGACATGGGCACAGACATGGGGACAGATAAGGAGACAGACATGGGCACAGACATGGGCACAGACAAGGAGACAGACATGGGCACAGACAAGGAGACAGACATGAGGACAGACATGGGGACAGACATGAGGACAGACATGGGCACAGACAAGGAGACAGACATGAGGACAGACATGGGCACAGACAAGGAGACAGACATGGGGACGGACATGGGCACAGGAATGAATGCATGCCAGTCATGGTAACCGTCCCAAATGTTCAGTCAAATGCTTGATGCATTTGTGATATGTAGATGTGGTGTGTTATTTAAATAACGTAGGTCAGGTTGTCCCTAAATGAAAAATTTGCCTTGATTTCAGCCAAGGAAGGGATTGATATATTTCCAATAAACCATTCGATTGGCGTGAATCACTGAACATAATGCATTTTACATCGACAAAATGCTCCATTCCATAATATGAATAGCTTCTCTCTGGAGAACCAGCGTGATAACTGAGCTGTTCTCAGGACTTGTCCAGCATGATCTTTAAATCATCTTCTTTTGTTTAAATGAAAACAAGAGCATGGACTATCTATGGATCTGGACATTGAAAGGGTCTGTAATCCTCCTGCAAACACTTACTGATAGTCTTTATGAAATTGATAACCATGGAATTCTTGCACCAGAAAAAAAAAAAAAAACTTTACCTAAAGCAGTCATCATAATGCATTATAGACACCTTCATAATGCATTATAATGCATTCATAAAGTACTATAATCACAGCTATAACTACGTTTAAAAATGCATATCACATTATAGTCATGTTTCTAATGCATCATGGATGCTCTGTGAAGCTTCCATCTACAATGCACTACAGATACCTTCATATTGCATTATAATAAGAATAAATTAAACAATTAAACAAGAATTAATAAAACATTAAAACATCTTCTATTGACATTCATAAGCCATTATAGTATTGATTGCCGAGGACAACCAGGGGGCAAAGATCTGCAAGAGTGAAGGAGGTGAGCGAAGCGCCTCTATAACACACTATAGATACCTTCATAATGCAGTATAATGGTCGGTATAAGAATTAAGGTTGCTGTGTACTGCATTATGAAGGTATCTGTAGTGCAGTATAGATGAGAGCTTTCTAAATAATGCATAATGCATAATAAACACAGCCATAATGTGTTATAAATATTTCTAGCCATGTTTATAATGCTTCATGAATGGATTATAATGAATCAGAATCATTATAATGTGTTTTGAATGTTCATAGATTCTTATAGTCATGACATTCACAGAAAGTGTTACCAAAGCAGCTAATCACTGAACAAACTTAACATGCAATAAGTTTTTGCAAAATGAAACATCTAAAAAACATCTAGAAAGGACGTCAAGATGTTGCCAGAAACAACATAATACGTTTAAACACTGTGTACTCTTCAACAAGACGAGGGTGTCGATCCTGCAATTCTCACTGATGATCCATGCAGGTACCACTTAAATTGTTCTGGAGATCTTGAAAAAGGCTGTGCCACAGACAGCCAGCTCCCAAGCCAGTTGCCGCTGTCTGGATATTATACACTGTACATCGACGTACAAGACGGTCCTGTGAAACTGTCATACATTAAGGCTCTATTTTCAATCATTGAAAGTCAGCCCGTTTTCGAGTTATTCGCAGGAATATGTTAGCGAGATCACATCCATTGGGGAGAAACGAGTGACGTTGAAATTCCGTGCACTCAGCGGAAATGGTGAAGCCTTTAAAGGTAAGAGTCACATCATTTATAAAGCACATTGGTGGGTGATACAGTGCTATGTGCTGCATCAGCACCCAAACTCATAAGTCATATTTCCTCTACGAAAGTGCTGCAGTGTGCAGCTCAGCTTTCCCTCTCGCCTTTTTCATCCTGCCTGATCAAATGCAAAACATTCTAACTGCATTAAATCCAAGAGTGTACCTCTAATCTTTTATTCTTTCAATAGCATGTCTCTGTTGTGGCACTTTTTAATCATGCATAGCCCTCAGAACTGCCTTTACCTTCGTTCTGAAGGACTGGCCCCACCATCGTACTGAAAGTGACAAGCAAGAGGCTGTAACGCTAATGCAGAATCTGCTACTCTGTTTCTCCAGGAAACTCTCTACAGAGGAACAAAACTACGAGTGGCTAAATTAGCTCTCTCATCTTGGAACTCATTTTCAGCAGCACTGAAGAGATGAATTAGACAACGCGAGCACCAATATTAATGTGTCACATCCAAATATGATCTCACATAGAACACTCTAATGTCAACTACCTTATTTAAGATGCAGTTTCTGGTCTTCGTAAATAAAATGTTTTGGTCGCTGCAAAGTTCTCCTGCTGTGCTGAAGAAGCTCAATGTATCCTCATCTATTTGGCCAAAACATTGATCTACACTTTGTCTGACGCACAATACCACCGGGTGGCCATGGCAACCTTGACCTGGATTGTAGCCAAATAGGAACTGTTGCTATGGAGAGCAAATGGAGTGGCAGAGACAACCCCCGCCACCCTCCTTTGTGGCCTGCTGTGTTTTGGCGGGTGTCTTCCCCTCTATCCAATGGCCCCCGCTCTCCTTCAGACAAACAGCTGGTCTGTGACCAATCAGCCTGTTGCTGTGACAACTTCCCACAACCTTTTACCCTGGTACTTTCAGGGTGTCCATAAATAAATAAATTAGTTAAAAGTTCTTCCCATGAACCGTCTGCATGAGCATTTGAGGTTGCTGCCCCACTTCAGCTCAATAACTTTTAGAAGTTTTTTTTTGTTGTTGTTTTATTTTGGTTCTGTGGCCATTTAGCCCCCAATTCATTATAGATTGCCAATATGAAGTATGCCTGAAAAAAATGTAAATCTACAGGGATTATTACTGATCTGAGTGCAGTAATAATGTAAGTCAGCAACCTCTTTCAAACAGCAATTCCTTTTTTTCCACTATCCCCAAAATCCCTGGTTGCCATGGAGATAGTCGCTTGGCTCACTTTTTTTTTTTTTTTTTTTTTAAGCGAAAATAGGAAATCAATGACAGGCTGCATCGCTGATTCCTTATGCTACGTGAGAGCAGGTTAGAGAGGCACTGGATGGTCGTAAATGGGGCCAATACTGAACTGTTAACTGCAGTCCTTGAAATGCACAAAGATGGACAGACAGAGCCCAGTGACACAGTCTGGTGTTAAATTACGATGCCCTCACTCTAGACCACCGCCCAATACAAAGCTCCTGGTATTAATCAATAGCGGGAAAAGTCACGCAGTTCACACAGGCTCCAGAGTTAACGTGCACATCAGCAAATTTAATCTTCATACAGTCAGCACGTGACAAATGTTTCCTTCGGAAAGAGTTGATGGCAATCGCTCATCAGAGATGTCAATATTCATTGCAGCCATCTTCTTCCTCTTTCCACCTCCCAAGTTGTCATGGTAACTGCCCACTGTCAGCAAAAACAAACCACTAAATAAGATTGTCACAAGATAAAATGTAATGGTTTAAAACTGAACAGTCATCGATAATTATATTTAAACAGTACCCCTTCACTTCTGGCTCATAAACTAAGAAACAGCTTTACTTATGCGGAATATTGCGGAATGAAATTCACATTCATTTGTCTGCTTTGGTATTTTGTGAGTGCCTTTGTCCTGTTTTGTGCTGTCCAGTCCTGCTACATGCTACTTTCTGTATGGCATGAGTAAGAATTCCTATGCACTGATCTACAAAAGGCAAATGAAGGATCTGGAACCTGCCATGGCTGTACTTCCATAGCTCTGGCTTGCCTTCAGGCTCGGAGTGAATCGGACACTTGCCCCTCCCCCCCCAGCCCCCAGCACAGTCCCAGCGGTCTCACCGTATGTGAGGTCAAAGACACCGTGGACTCCCTGGTGCCCCCACAGATGCATCTCACTGAGCAACAAAGGCCACGACTGTCCCCTATATAAAGGCGGGAAGGCTGGAGGTCCCACACTCACGTGCCCATCTGTGTCCAAGGTCCCCTGGAGCTTGGGATGTGTCAGCACTGTACAAAACCCCAGGAATTAAAGACAAAAGGCAAAATGAGCTAGAAACTGTGCTGGCCATAATGGATATTGAACAATGGGTGAATAAGTAACTAGCAGCAGACGTAAACGCATTAAATAAAGACATTCCCATGATGTCTGTCGATCTACTGACGCTCAGGATGCTTGCTATGGAGATTAATGCTAGGTTCACACTACATGACTTTCCATGTCATCAGATTGCTATACCGTTCATACTACACAAATTATTGCCCTGCAATCTGGAATCTTGAAGTCATTGTGGTTTACGTACTACACGACCCATAACTAACAGAGTGACCATTTCTGATTGTGCCGAAAGTCTACTTGATAGCTAAGCGTTCCTTTTAGTAAATATGCCCATCCCAATACTCTATAATAGTAATAATAATAGTATTCTGAGTGTTGTGGCTTTAGTATAGTTTATCCTATTATGAAAGTTCTGGGAAACTTAGATTATATGTTTGCAAAAAGGTACTCGAGATTTTATCAGGCTTTTGGAGGCCGACTGTTCATTCATATTTAAAACGCTAAAGCCTGCTTCATGTTAATTAGACTGGAAGTGATTGATATACCTTCACAAGACTTGGAGATGACCAATATTTCAATAAAAATAAGATTTTACTAAACAGGCATTTTCAATAAAAGCAATTGAACAAAGTGCGACAGCATGTAGTGCCGCTGAAACTGACTCTTGGAATCGAACATTCAATTTCTTAAATGAACAGTTCGGTAGAACGAGTTCTGTAAATTGAACCGAACTTCCCATCACTAATTTACACCTTTTTTAAACGTCAGATTTCACCTCACCCCATGTCTTGCGCTCTGATTGGCTGTAGCTCATCACTGCACTCATTACTAGTCACAAGACTTTTAACACTACAGGATTTGGAATCACTGACAGGTCCAGATATTTAGCCTGCCAGATATCTGACGGGTGTCTGCGACACCCCTGCGATGCTTCAGCAACCCTATCGGGTCCCGTCTTTCAACAGTTCAAGCGCAGCGATCGAGCGCCGTTTTGCCAGCGCCGATTTGCCTCTGATCTGGGGGTTTTGCCGGTGATTTAAAAAAACTGTTAGGGAGCAGAAAATCAGTGCTAAAATCGTGTAGTGTATCCTGTTAATTGCATGCAATGGATGCTAAGGTTTGTCATTGGAATCTTCCAGCGTATTTGACTCCCCTGTAGCCTGTACATGGTTTCATCCATTAGTGACCTGTTTCTGTTTAAGTAACTCAAGAGAGACTATCATTGTATTTGGTCTGAATTTAAATGATCAATGAAACATTTTCAATGCCTTTGCTCGATTGCAGCAGATCCATATACTGTATTTTCATAAAGCCAGAAAACCTCATATTTAACTACTGCACTCATTGTGTTAACTGGTGTTCACTGTTACGCAGGAATGACTTGAAAACTCAGCTAACTGAGGTACCCATGTAATAAATGCACGTTATACAATCAGAATTAAATGGCATGATTCACAGCAAGACCCGAATTAGCACCGTAGCTCTTTGTTCTGACATATGGCGAAAAAACAGATTTTTAAAGACATGCTAATACCAATGAATATTGATTAATACGTTACATGACAAATGTTTGCAATGGCTTCCTTTGTCGGGGAACTGTTATTTCTTCAGACTGTCAGTTTAAACCACAGAAACCTTCTTGTAAAACTGTCATTATTTTTGCAGAGAGCTGTTCCAAATTAACTGCCTGTGTATAACACTGAATAGGCAACCCAAATCACTTCCCATTCTTAAGCCCTCTTCAGCACCAATTCCCAGAATATGGTTTCTCTTATGAAGGGATTAGTCTCTGTCATCCAGTGAAATAGCCCTTTGCTGGATTGTTAAGCCTTATGCACATTGAGGTTGTTGCTCTCTCTCTCTCTCTCTCCCCGAAGATTTAAAAACAGTAGATCATTCAGTTTTGCTTGGAGCCACTGCTCAACCATGTGACCTCTGACCCCTAATCATGTTGCTCTGACAGCCAGGTGAAAGCATGTCACGCTGGCTCCCCCCAGAATACGTACCATGCAGTGTCCTTAGCTGCAACGTCGCCTAGTGACCGATGTACTGATGGGAAAAACCGCAGCCACATTTGGGAACCAAAAGCTCGCGCTACGTGGTATTTTACACATGGTGGAGAACTGAAACTGCTGCCCCCCCCCCCCCAAAAAAAGAACTAAATTTAGGGATAGGAGAAGGTCACAAGTTCACAATTCATAGATTATGTCACGTAGCTAAATGCTGTATATTTGGCAAAGTACAGAATGTAGATTTAGACAGTGAGCCACCAAAGTGGCCATTGTGCTGTTTGCAAAGTGGAAAATGTTAATAGACAGATGTCATTATTTCATTTATGTTTCATGCTGGCGGAAGAACAAGTAGAGTAAGACTTTCATTGTGTAGCGAAGCTGAGTGTTTGCTGTGCCTGTAACAATCAACTGTCAAATCTTGAATCCATACAGTTACACACATACAAAACACACAGGGCACCAGAAATTTAGCGTCTCATCCAATCAAATCCCAACATGTGAAACATTGCGCTTAATATAAACTACCTTGGAAATTGATTCACTCAAATTAAAACCAGGACTTAAGTACATCAAAAAACTAACAAAGGAGCACCGGTAACTCATCTCGGAGGAATCCATTGCTGGCCACTTGCTACAAAGGCTCATGAAGTTAATTATTATAGAATTGAGTACCACATAAGTTGTGCATTTCTAACTAGGTTTCACATCTTTCCAGCCTTATCCTACAGTTGTAGAAGTAGCAGAAGGTCCAACAGTATCAGCACCAGGGTTCACAACTTTAGTCAGCTGACTGGCAGGAGATTTTCAGTTTGAGACAAGTCTGCACACACACGCACACAGACAGACAGACTTTATTAATTAAGTTGTCATGTATGTAACAGCTTTATTAACCTGTAAATAGTCTGTAGGGTTTGCAAACTACCCCAATGCTTTTGATGTAGCTAACTTTAGGTTTGTAATGGAATAATACAGATCACCCGTAACATTTCTTGCATGAGTATGAAAGTCTGACAGCGAGTCACGCCAGATGCAGGAGGGGAGTCAGCAAAGCAGCCCAATTCACCCAGATGAGTTTTCTCAGGCTATAAACAGCATTTTTGTTTGGCAATAGGTTGCTTATGAAGGCCTGGAGGGAGGATGTATTAGTTTTTTTCTCCCCAGCCTTTCCCACCTTTATAAGTTTTAAACAGGATTGATTGACAGGTGAATAGCCCAATCTCAGTGGCTCTGCTTCATATCCATAAGTGCTTCTGGGAATTTGCTACTAGGATTTAGTCATTTTAATTCTAAAGGACATAGGAAGGGTGGGGCTTTTGAAGGGACTGGCCATACTGGGCAAATGTTATATCCTACAGCTGAGAGGGCATTTGGGGCAAGATGTGTGCTGGGGGTTCAGGGGTTTGTTTGGTAGCTAAAGGAATTTGCCTTTTGGACAGACAACAGTACACACTTCTCTTACATTAACTGCTGCCTGAATAATGCAAAGCGAGTATTTGAGTTTATTCAGCTTCAAACTGTTTTACTTCTTTAAAATAATTGCTTCTCTTTTGAAGCTAAAAAATGAAATGCTATGCGAGGTCTGATCCAAGGCAGCACATTCTATTCCACATTCCAGTTTGCCTTTCTTCAGCTGAAACACCTGAATTATGTCAACTGCTAAAAGGATTAGGGATTATAAATTATCTACGCTGTTGACCAAAGATTCCAATGTGCCTCCAGAGCCAATCTGCCAAAAAGATGCTCTATTTCTACGCAGTAAAATATGGTTATACATGCGTTTCCCAGAACTGAACTACAGCAACATTTTGTCTAAAATATGTACGAGAGGTGGATAAAATAATGGAAACGACACATGAAAAAAGACTTTATGTTTGAAGGACCTAAATCATAATTACAAATGGGACTATGGTCATATTACGCTGAATACCGGTCAGTCGTGTGTCACCTGTGAAAGACATCTTCCCATTCATACTTTGACGTATGAGTTTTCAAAACAGCGTGATCTAATTATCAAGTTCCAAATCATCGCTGCTCAAATTTGCAGGTGCGTCAGTCCCAAAAACTGCTAAATTACTTAAAGTGTTAAAAATCATGACCAAGTAGGGCAGACTTGTGCTGGCAAAGAGGAATAGTAGTTGCAGATTGAACTTCACTGACAGGGATAGTTGGACATTTAGATTACATTAGATAAAATTTATTGGTCCCAGGGGGAAATTTAACCAGATACCTCAATGATGAACTGAATGGAGACCTCTGTGTATGATGTGTGTATGATATGTGTATGATGTGTGTATGAACTGTACGTTCAGAACCGGCTTGTTACAAGGCTGATGCACAAAGACCATTTAACACCAAATAAGAAGAAACAAGAGAAAAAAATCTGTCCTAAAGGCAAAGGCTGTTCCTACTCCTTATTAGATATTAAAATACTACCAGATCTGGTAGTATTTCTGCTATTTTGGCCACCAGAAAGTATAAATGGGAAATGAGAATAATGGCGGTTTTCCATTGTAAATTATCAGAACCGTACCCAAACTATACCAGCACTGACATGGCTCTGCTTACTAAGCCGGTTGCATCACTGCCATTTGATTGGTCGATAGCAGTGTTCTGCGTCGATATACATGGGCTATCTGAAAGAAAAAGAGCATATTCTGTATATTAATCATTATTAGTAGTCAGAGGTGGAAATTTCAGGTCCAGAAAGTACAAATGCAGACCAAGATTTTGTTTCAACCAACCAGTTGAGTACTCTGACTGGCTCTTTATGCTCAACTGGTTGGTTGAAAGTAAATCATGGTCTGGATTTTTACTTTCTGCACCTGAAATTGCCACCTCCGTTAGTAGTATTGCACATTTATCAATTCATTCACGAAAACTCGGGACTTGAAAATTTCCAACTTTATACTTTTAAAAATAATAGAGAAAGGCAGAACAGTATGGATTTCTAATGCAAATTTCTGCAAGCTAGTGCCAATTCCGCTAGCGTTTGATGCTAACATAACAGGGAGATTCTCATCGATGTGCTAGCAGAAATTAGCGCAGAGTAAATGCACACCATGTGAACAGTCAAGAAGCGTCCCTTTGGTTTTATGTCACTTCTGTTCTCCAAACCTGGCAGCGCCTTTACTGAACTGACCCCTCTGCAGTGGAAAACCGAAGCAAGCTGGAACCGTGCTGGAACTAGTCTCTCTTCGTGTTACGGATCAGGTACGGCTTGGTTACTGTATGCCAGTGAAAAAGCTCCATAAATATGATGAATTGAGTAGTAACACCATCACTATCCAAGTGCTGCAGGCCTGTAGCTTAGGCTGTATTTTTCACCTAGATCCAAAGGCCTGCTTTGATGGTTGACAAGATCCTGATAAGGCTATGATAAGGATATCACACCCATGTTGTGATATCTGGGACTTGACACTATAGCTGGAGAGAAGATAACACTTCTGGTTCTGCTCTTCACATCTGCTGGTGGTGAGGACTTCTGAGAGCATTACAGAGGAGTGTCTGTGCAGAGGCCTTGGTAGCCGTGTGTTATCCTGAGTGCCTGCACGTCTAGCCAGTGCCTGGATCATGACTCATTTTTTACTTCTGGTTCAAAACAGAATGCATCTCTATTCCAAAACCAGCAAGTTATTTTTACCAGCAGAACCTTTTAACTTCACTTCTGTTACCTGCTGCTACTGCTTCGCATCAGTGGGAATAAGAAAGGGTGAGAGTGTGAGATCTGAATGAAATCCCATGTCTTTGTTGCCTGATAGTCGTCAGCATATTAAGACGACACGCGTCAGGTCGTTCGTTCCCAGATAGGCTTCAGCTTCTAAGCAGAGCGTTCGTCAGGTGCAGACTTTGCAGAGCGAGGATGTTCAGCAGAGCCTGAATCCATGCGACCTTCTCTCCGCACAGCGCTGCATTTTATGTTCATCTCGCATGGAATGCGAAGGTTGGTCTAATGAGGTGGTTGAAATAGATGAGACTTGAGACAGACCCTGGAATTAAGATTCTTCAAGCATCAGATGAGCCAGCACAGAATGAAAAAGGCGGCAGGAATCCTTTGAAAAATAAAAAGGGTGAAATGAAAGTGACATTATAATGAGAAAGTGTGTACAATGAGGAAACAGGACATATTGTGGTGCAGAGCGAGTGCTATGCTCCATTTGGACTTGGAACTTGTAAATTCCGAGTTTCTAGTCAGAAATTTCAACTGGGATGCCCCCTAAAGTCGGAATTCCAACCCACAAACTCTGAGGAATCAATACAACCCCAAGCTCAGAATTCAAGATTTCAAGGCCTTTATCAACAGAAGTTAAAGCGGTAGTTTTAAACTGTTTATTAGCATTTATGTTTCACTTCTGGCTCACTAAATCGGTCGTACACACAGTACTGTCCAACTGATTTCTGTGGATGTGTTGCTGCAATGTTAATATGTGCAAAATACCACGTAATGTTGTTGTCAACTGATATTGCTTACAGTGGTTAACAATTAGCTGGGCTAGAACTAGGGCCCGTTTCAAAGCAGGATTTCTTGCTTAGCTGGACAACTTTCTGAATTTAAGGTAGTCTGGGCTAAATGTCAGTGTACTAAGATAAAGGCTATTTAAACTGGGGTAAATTAAATCTGACTAATTATCCAGCTAAGCATGAAATCTCGCTTTTTGAAAATGTCTCTGGAATTGCTAAATGGCTTTCTGACTTGCTGTACTGGAACGTGGCTAACTTGTGTGTGACGTCATTCCCAGTTACAAGTTCCAACCTCTGAGGTAAATGGAACGCAGCAGTCATTTAAAAATGCTTTTGAAAAACAGGATCTTCTGTGTACTGCTTGATCCAATCAGCTTCATGCAAGTAATGATACTTGTATCTAACCTCAAGCAAGTAATTTCCCTCTGACGGGGAAGTTAAGTCACATGACGTGACGGCCCCTATTGTTTATCCAACGCCTCCAAAGGCAGTGTGGACAAGTAGATGTTTCCTAAAGCTACTGTCTGGAACAGAAACAAGTGCATGGAAGTGTAGGTGGAGGAGATCGGAGGATCAGGCCAGCTAACCTGATCAGGCGCCGCCACAAAGAGGTAGATCCTCCTCAGAATGTTCCATTACCCCTCACCTGCTCTCTCATGCTAGCAACTCCAGCAAAGATCGATAAAATAAACTCAAAGCACTATTAACATCATTAACATCATGAAGTATTAGCAACTGACAGAAAATTATGCACTATAATGGTGTACAGTACAGTACATAACACACATATGTATATAAATAAATATAAAGCTTTCTGTTTATACTTTAGCAATGGCAATGGATGGTGCCTGGCAGAGTGAGTCTAATAACAGCAATAACAAAAAACAAATAAACAAACAACAGACAGAAAGACAAATAAAACAAACAAATAAACAAACAAAACACCCATAAACACCCTCTAATTGGTCGAGGCAGCCTAGGGTTGACCTGTGTCGGTTCAGCTGTCCCCAGGACGCAGGGGGTCCAATTGGTGACCCTCGGGGTGGGAGGCTTTACATTCACACGCCCACGGTGGCAGACACAAAGGTGAGAGCTGCCCCAGTGTGAACATCCAAGCCTGTTTGTGGAAGCTCTGGCATGGAAGGTCCTATCACATTTCACAGCACTTCAGGATAATTCACAAATCTAAAATTTAGATTTTGGTGCTTTTTTTGTTCTTACTATTGCTGCAGCGTGGTGTGCATATTCAAAAACAAAGGGACTTAATCATAATGGAAACACTGGGGGGACTGTCAGAGAATAAACCAGCAATTGATCTTAGTGTCACCACCTCATTTAGGGTTGTGTTGATTAACGTTGTTAGTCAAAGTCCATTAATTTACTTCAGTTTCATGCTAGGTGAAACATTTTTGCCGCTCTGATGAACACGCTCCTTTTTTTTTTAAAGAAATAATATCTTTCTACGTCATATTGTCATGTTCTTGACACCTTTTACAGTATTGGCCTAAAACGGGACTGTGAATCGCACTACAAATAAAACTCTCATCTCAGAAACTGATCTGAGAGGTGGAATGGACGGAAGAAGTGAAGAAGTGTCTGTGTGTCCGCCCCCCCCGAGACTGACCTGATGCTACCCAGTTAAAAAACTAACTCAGGCGAAATGGCTCTCAGTGCATTGTGGGAAATATACAACTTCAGCAGTCTGAGAGTCAGAGTGAAAGCAAAAAACAGTCTTTTCTTTGTGGCAGAACCAAGCTGATGTCAGCACAGATAGTCTCTGGATTACCAGGTAAAAAATAGACTGTTTAAAACCTGCGGCAAAATAGGAAATGGCAAAATCATATGGGGAAAGGGAACTGATTATATGTTTTAGAAATGTATAAACTCAGATAACAACTGACAATGCAGTCTCATGCATGAATTAGGACTGGGACAGAGCTCTGCAAAGAGGGGGAGAGAAAAGAGTGAAAAAAAATGTGGGCAACAAAAACTCAGTTCTATTTCCATGCGAAAGGAGCTGGCCTGCTTGGGCTGGGGGAGGAAATCGCTCTGGCATCAGCTGTTGCTTTGCTGGAGCTCGCTGGGGGGTGAGGATGACCCCACCGCCCCTGATGACCCCCAATCTCAGCCTCCCCTCACTCCCCCCACGAGACACCTCCCACTACTTCAGCAGGCTCTCAGGGCCGACTGCCGAGGCACCCAGCGGAGATCTTCCATGCTCCTCGTCACTCCTGCTCCACTTTGATGGACGTCACAGTGCCCATCAGGCCCAGGGACCAGACACGCAGAGACTCTGTCAAGACCTGGTCTGTTTTCTCTCTCCTGGCAGAGGATTAATCTTCTTCTTCACTGCCCCCGTCTGCTCCACAGAGGCAGGCTCATTAAGGCCACTGCCCCCCCCACCCCCCCACAGAATGAAAACTAAACAAACCCAGCAGAAGCTTGGAGAGAAACACGGTCACTGAGGTCGAGGTCTGGACTCTCCTCATCTCGTCCTCCATGTCTGGTCTCCTGCTCATCTAAACAACTCCGTTTGTTGAGAAAAATCCACTACTAGTGCTGGGATTTAGCTTAGCCAGCCAGTCTGTAGGAGACTGGGAAACTGGCACATTTGCAGGCTGGAATTGTTTTTTGGGTTCCTTCTCGAACATTATAGTTGAAGACGGCAAACGGGTTCACAGTCCTAACAGCAGTCAGGGTTCCAGTGATATTCCTTCCTGTACCAAACAGTTCTCAAACAGAAGTCTGTTAGGTATCACTGAAGAAAATAATAAACCTCCAATCATATTAATAGGTAGGGTTATGGAATATCACTGACTTCACACTTTAGAAAATTAGCTAAAGGTCAAGGAAAAAACTTCTAGAACATCCTGAACAGAAGACAATGAGCTGGTATCAGTCGAAACCAGTAACGTGATCTGACTGAAATCTGACTGGACAGAGTGGGAAGGGGAAACTCTTGGAAAACATCAAATGGCTGACAGCTCCCGGATGTCCAGTAGTTAAACAAACAAACAATCAAACAAAAACAAATAAATATTCTTATAAACTAACAAGCCTGTAGGAAGTTAGAGGGCAGAAAGCGCACTTTCCATAGAGTGTAAAATAGCCTCTCGTTCTGGTGTTTCCTTCCTGTCTCCAGGACAAAATGCTTTCATTCCCGGCACCTGAGCGTGGTTCAGCCACGGGTTACGCTCGTTTGCTCTGTCGTTTGCAGCGTGTCACAACATCGCACGCGCAGGTGTTCTGCGGGAATGCAGCCCTCTTTGCCCTATTTTCCTGTGTGAGTTTGGGCTTCGAGGTGAGGAAGGTTAAGCTGATATGTGTGTGAGGGGGGGAAACCCCACGGGGCTGGGATGGGGTGATGGTACGGGGGAGGGGAGGAGGGAAGAATGACCAGGTGAAACTGGGGAGGTGTGGAGGAGATATAATGCAAATGGAGGGGGAGGGAATTGAGGGCAAGCTCTTTGCAGAATTCTGCTGGGAGCAGTTTGCGGAGAGTGGATTTCTCTGGCGGCTGGGGGGGAAGCTGTTTTTTCTCTTTACATTCACATTTTATTTAGCAGACTCTTTTATCCAAAGCGATGTACTTTTCTTGATAACGCTGGGTCAGATAGTGCCTGGAGTAATTGGTGGGTAAAGACTGAGCTCAGGGGCCCAACAGTGAAATCATTCTGCCAAGCACTGGGATTTGAACCGGCGACCTTCCGATCAAAGGCAGAGCCAGACGCTGCTTCCACTTACTGCCGTGGGTTTGGAGAGCACGGTTGGCCTGAAACTCCCAATATGTCTGTCCTCGAAGCAGCAGTTAGCGTGGCCGTCGAAGTGCACTGAACCGAAAGGCAACCCGTTCACATCCGAGTAAAGTTCTCTGACATTACCTTAGGCAAAGGGCTGCAGTTACTTTCATGGTTTACTTTGCACTTTTCCAGTAAAGTACAAGTACATTAAAAGCTATAAAACTCACATTGAAGAATCTGCTAAGCAACTAATCAAATGCGTCCCGAATGTGCCATAGTCTCAACATGAAAAAGAAGGAGGCCAATTAAGATTTAAAAATAATGAAAGAAAAACACTGAAAATAGGAATCAAAGGAATATGGCAAATGGCATTATCTGAATGATTAAAGTACATTGGTGTCCTTTTTTATAGAATTCTCCTTGATTCCCAGTTAAGTAGAGCAGTGTTTCCCAATCCGTTCTTCAGAAACCCATAGTCAGTCCATGTTTTTGCTCCCTTCGATCTCCCTGCCAGGCAGTCCATATTTTTGCTTCCTACCAGGAGCCGGGAGGGAGCAAAAATGTGGACTGTCTGTGGGTCCCCGTGTTACGGATTTAGAAACACTGGCGTACAGCTCCCGGTTCCCACAGAAGGCAGAACAAGGTGTGCTCCCATCTGTCATCTTGCTTGCACAAAGCCACACACAAACAACATTCAGTCAAAGCTTTGTTGTCATATGCACACAGTACAATGTACTAATAAGTATAATGAAATTCTTCCTTGCATATCCTCCTTGTGGACTACAAAATGACAAGATGACATGTTCAATAGTAGTACAATGAATTAAAATCTAAAGTTATGCATAATACAGTAAATAAATACAAAAAATTATATAAGATAAACAAGGGGTAGCACATTGAAAATGACAAGTGACTGCAGTAGTTGAGATCCAGAACAGTTTCAGGACAGTAAACAGAAGCGTTGAATGTGAATGTGTATCTTTTATGCCCAGCCAAGTGGCAGCAGATTGATGGTGTGATTCAAGGCACCCTTCTCCAAAACTGGAGAATTTATCGTGCTCTCCAAATTAATCATCTGCCTATTTATTCATTGCTTGACAGCGGTCTTCTGTCATCAGAGAAATTAATTATTTATCCATCCATTACTGCCAGGGAGAAAAAAACAAACAATTCTAATGGGGAGTTTAGCTTTCTTTTTCTACTGCAAGTGCCTTTTTAGTTACATGAAAAAAAAGAGACATCCACTCATACAGTTACGGCTGGATTTCCGTTGACTAAATGCGTACGGTGGGCATTTAAGTCTTACAGGAGGATTAACACCAGATACATTTGGTTGGGTTGGCATGGGGGGAAAGGCCGCGGGTGGAAGGGGACTAAGATCATCCATCGGGGGACGCTGTGACCGTGTACACCAAAGCATCCCGCGGTGGCCTAGATCGCCAGCATGAACACAGTGAACACATGCTGCGCGTCTTATAGGTGAAACATCTGCATGAGCACAGACCACCTGTTGGGAAAGAAGATGTCCAAACCATGCATGTTGATCCAGCTCTGAAGTTGACTAGAACAGCAATCGCATCACTCTTTGTGTGGCTCAACAGGTTGGGCCTCTGTGCTTGTGATCTGATGGACTGTGGTTCGAATCCTGTGCTTGGGCAGAGTAGCCTCACCCATGAGGCTGTGGTCTAGGGGTGCTGGATGACCCCAAGCTTACCCTCACCTCTATACATGTGTATACCTCAAACGAGAGCTGCAAAAATTATACACATTCCAATGTACTGGTGCAAACGAAGCAGAATTCCTTTAAGAAAGAGACAGCAGACATATCCTTCTGAGACCCAAGGAAAAAAGTGTCCTTCAGTTTTAGGTTAATTGGGATTTTCTATGTCTTTGGAGGAAATACGACATTTTTTTTCAGAATTTATTTTTATTTTTAATTTCACATGTCCTCTTTAGTGTACAACAGGAATAAATATGTTTCCTTGCATCAGTGAAAAGATATATGCAAAAACAAAATGTCCACTGCACTGGACATAAATGAATGGGTGGGGTCTCAGGAGGATATAGAAAAGCATATAATGTTCGCATCGCTCTCACTGGGTGATCTTCCATGTTTATCAAAACAAACGTCCTTCGTGTCCGCGCTCAGCGCCACGTACAGATGCCAGAATGTGTCATGGGACCCGTTTTCACTGGTTATCTGTGCACTCAGCTGCTTTCACAATGGCGTTTGCATGCCTGGGTACGTGTGACTCTGTGAGAATGTTAGTGTTACACATGTACTAAAGATCACCATGTTTTTGGTACCTTTCACCTCTGGCAGAGTTCCAGTGTTGCAGTGACAGTGCGTTTCATCTTTCCCCCCGCCTTCCCCATTCATACTGGTGTTTCTAAGGGGGTGGGGGGGGGGAGGAGATGCTGTTAATAAATCACTCCCTTTGTGTGTGTGTGGAGAAGGGGGGTGCCCTCACTGAGTACTGTCCTTTTCTCCAGGGGGTAAGGGGGTGAGTCGCTGTCTTACACATAACCCTCAGCCTGCTTTGGGATTTCTCCCCTAACCCCCCCTTGGTGCCTAAACTCCTCCCCACCCCCATCACCCAAACCCCACTCATGCACACCATATTAGAGACCATGACAAGGGACCGAGCAATTTCTAGACTGAACAGGGGCTTTGTCTTGCAGTCTCGTACAGATAATGGGACCATTACTGGCTACATGCAGAATCCCACTATGGATCAAATTTACGGATTTCATTAAGCTTCTGTGATTCTCTGCCACCAGCCAGATCCCTGTGAGACAGAAGCTTCGTTGTTCTAACCATTTCGGTTGTGATAACTATCTAGCACAGGCCTGGGCAATTATTTTCTGTGGAAAACCAAATCCAAGCTTCCCAGTGTAAACAGGGGCCACTTTCACATAATTAATCTCACATCCCATGAAAGCTACAATAACAGTCGTGATTTTATTTTATTATAGGTTCATTATTCAAGATTTTTGGCCAAAAACCTGTAGATCTTAGCATTAGCAGTAGTAGTTTTAAATTTTAAATAATTAGTTTAAAATTCAGAGGCTGTATTTTTGTCACTCGTTATCTCATCACTCATCTTCCACTCCGGTTTTCCACTAGAGGGTCACTGTGATCCTGGAGCCCATCAGTAATTCAGGGATGTTTAATCAAATGTTTTTTAGCTGCAGGAAGAAACTGGATGTGCGTACCATGTTTTAATGGATGAGATTTTTAAATGGATTATTGGAGAAATTGATCTGGCCAGCAGGTCATACCGAACCATCCATCCATTTTCTAATGGAATATCCTGATCAGAGTTACAGGGGGGTCGTTATCTGTGAAACTGGTTACATTTACAGTAATATCCCATATCACTGGTTACGTCACCTGTAAAAAGCACATACAGCCATTTGCGTGCAGAATGTTAGTGACATATCTGGGTCAGGTTATGGCTACAGTAAAAATCATGTGAATATGGGTCACGGTCATATTCTATATTTGTGCAACCTTAAGGCCAGCAATTAGTTATCTCAACATTATTTTTCAGGTTCAGATCAAAGTATTAACCCCGGGGATAAAGTCCCCATTTGAACTGGGCCTGCAGCCTGAATCCTGCAGCGGAGCACTCGTTAGGCGAGTCTAAACAACGGCCTAAGTGACAATTTAGAGGTTGACTTGCAGGTTAACTTTTGTTTTATTCCATTTGGAGGCTTTGAAGGCGGGGGAGGTGCCGTCAGAGCAGAAGCAGGTTGTGTTCCTCACCCTGAAATTAGAGTGATCTTTAGGGCTTGGAGCACAGCAGAAGAACGCTTGGGGCAAAGGGCCAGCAACAGGGGACAAAAACCCCATATCTACTGTTATCCCTGGAGACCTTCTCACGAGGGACAACTTCTCAAAGTGTCCCTGTCCTGGTAATTCATATATAGAGACGATACCTTTTCACAGATCAACGTGGACTGAAATGACTGACTGCTATCAGAGGCATTCCTGTAGCTTCGACAAAACCTGTTTGTCATGAAGTTAATTACAACTGTGCACTGACGTGAAAGGTAGTTTGGCCAAACATGCATGAGATGAGCGGCTTGGAAAATAAAGTCAGTCATAGATTTCTAAGACTCCAGAATAAAATCTGCTACATGACATAATTTTATTGTTTATGGGTAATATATGGTTAGCTAGACTTTTCACAGAGGTGGAGATTTAAGGTTCAGAGAGTAAAAGTCCAGACCAAGATTTTGTTTCAACCAACCAGTTGAGTACTGCCTAACTGTGACTCTTTATGCTCAACTGGTTGGTTGAAACAAAATATTGGTCTGGATTTGTACTCTCTGGACCTGAATTACCCAACTCTGTAGACCGCATATATTTATTTTGAGACCACCTGCATTGTAAAACAATAATTGCCTTATTAAATAATCCACTATAATCTATTAAATAATCCACTATTTCTATTTCTGAATGATTTCCCTGCCAACCAAACAATACTGACTGTTCAGCAGAGCCATAAATAAACTTCTCTGTTCAGTCTTTTAAGTAATAGTCTGAATAATATTGCTATGCCAAATTAGTCTAATAGGTACTTGGAAAAAAAAAAACATTTACACTTATGGACGCTCTGTTAGGAACTCAGTTTCACCGTAACATGAAGCTGTTTTTTTTAAACATTATTATGGGAGTCATGTGACACAGCTGTCCTTCATTCTTTTCAAATAGTCTCGTCTTGTCATATTATCTGAAGGTATCTCTCTCTCTGTAAAACGGCATGGCGTCTGAAAGACCCCAATTGGCGGGAATCTATTTTGGCTCCCCTGTCACTGAGTGTCTTGTCTTGTAGACGTGCATGAAGTATTTCTCTTTTGACTGTAATTATTAGTTTGATATATGATATGGATGCAGAGTCTGTTTTCTTTTTGTTATACATGTTCTGCCAGATTTAGAGACCAATGTTTATGGGTTGCTTTATATATTCATTTATATATGTAGTGTGATTAGAATGTTTGTAAAAAGGTCCCGGTTATTCAGCCATTGATCAATACTTTAAAAATGACCCCAGCCCCATTTAGTTCTAACCAAACCTTAACAGTGATGTCATCGTTACCCCACCCCCCACATGGGGCTTTCCCTCCCCCACTAGCATTGTCTCCTCTCACTGATACTATAGTAAATCACAGACAAGCAGGTATATTTACTAAAGATGTCCCCACCCATTAAAGCACACACTGTATACCGATTCATCTTGTATCTGTACATTCCAGTTTCTCAGGGGAAACTCGAGGTATCTCACTTTTAGGTCAATAAAGGATCATTTGTTGCCTAAAATACACCTCATTACTGGTATCACGTGAATAAATTACCTTAAATATGAGCCATAACATTAAACTCTAAATATTCACTTGAGTCATTTGCAAAATAGCTGAGATGGTTAATGGATGTCAAGATAGACCTGGCATCTCATAGGAATCAGACAAAGGTGAGACTTGAAGTCTCTGCAGAGAATTATTTTTAAATTAATATGTATCTTCTGTGAGATTAATGTGAATTACAGCATTAAGTCCCATCTTTTGTTCTACTGATTAAATTGTAGCCTAGATGGAAAAACTGCAGAATGACAAAATTTGAGAAAGTTCTGCAAGTTTGTTCTTCTGTTATCTTCATCCTTCTTCCAGATTTGAGTAGGATTGTTCTACCTACTCACACACAAATTCAGCAGGAGGCCACCACAGCCAGCTTTACATCTCATAAATCTGCCTAGTTAAGACTATGGCACGAAAATAAAGAAGCAAAAATAGAATATAATAGTGCTCTGATGTAACAAAGCATGTTCATTGAAGCTGTACATAAGAACATAAGAAATTTACAAACGAGAGGAGGCCATTCGGCCCATCAAGCTCGTTTGGGGAGAACTTAACTGTAATTCAGATCCTTGCTCTGTTTACTCTTGCCTGTTTGTGGATAATAGAGGAGGCTGTAAGCAAACGTAGCCCTTCATGCAGCTAATAGCATTTGAAGAGGAAATCAAAGATCCTTTGAAATCGTTTCAATAAATCTATAATAATTGGGTGGTATCATCAGTGTGAGGTGCGTTCGGTTATAACAAAGAATGACTTGTTACAAATAAATTTAAATAAACTGCACAGCTTAGCATTGTTATCCCAGAAGCTCTGGGCCTGGACCTCCTCTGTTCTTCTCCATCATCAAAATGGCCCTCACTCCCGTAATGGGCTTTGCGGCGTGACGACGGCTTCTTTCACATCCCGGCCTCAAAGAGAGCTGAGGTGCCCGCACACTGGCCCGTAGCGGGTATGGTACTGACGCGCAGACGCGTGAATGCCAGCCGGCCGTCTGGGGCCGAGTACCCAGCAGCCTTTGCCACATTCGCAGGGCTTCTCACTGAAACGCTGCCAGGGCTGAGCAGATTCTCCAAAGACGCATTTCAAAGCACGATTATGACACGCTGCTCAGGTTAATTACAATTATTACTTCTGTGAAAACTAAGTATGGTTCATTTTGTCAAATTTTAGTTGTATAAACCTGGGATAATGGCATGATTAATATAAGTAATATAACAGTGGGGGGTCTCAGTGGGCAGCACGGCGGTCTCTCCTGCTGAGTGCCTCAGTGCCTCGGTGCCTCGCACCCTGTGCTTCCAGGGATGGGCCTTGGGCTCCCTGTGGATTTGTAGTGCAGTCTTTCCCAATGCAGTCCTCAGGGACCCACAGAAGGACTGTCTCTGGGAGACACCGGACTGGGAGACACTGTTTTAGTGGATAAGCTGCTATGAAAGGTGGAGGGATGCTCTGTAACTTGATGAGCTTCAGAGGTGCTACAGTGGAGGGGGGGGGGAAGCTAAACATTGGTTGAAAAATCACAGTTTCTACACCGGACTGTTGACATATGGAATTTTTTTTCCACAACACACATACTAAAAAGTTTTTGCACTTTTTAGAAACATATGCAATTTCCTAATACAAACTTACTGGAAACATTTAACTAGGTTACATTTTTTTTACTCTGTACACATTACTCAAGTGATTTAAATACTGACAGTAAAATGTACTCTCTGTAGGTACTCTCTGTAAATACTCTCTGTACCTACAGAGAGATAATGGGTCTTGTGAACCACACCAACCATGTCTCCTCCCACTGCCAAACGTGACAATTTGGCAAATGTGAACAGAATGAAGGACAATGAAAGAACAGGGAAGGGCTCGCTTGAGCCGGTGGTGACCAGTGCAGACTAACCACTTCCCTCCCCACTAAGAAAAGAAACTTACCTCCCCCCACCCCAGCCCCTAAAATGGAACAACCCAGCAGGAGTCCCTGCCATTGTCTATACGGGACTTAATTCAACTCACTTTGGTGCCCTGAACGTGACCGCTGGTGCTCAGGACGTACGTGGAATGTTCAGCACCTTCTGACCACTGCAGGTTCCCCTGTCCAGGCTGTGCTCTTATTTTCCTGATAAATAATTACCAGTGTCGCTTTAAAACACCAAGAATATACAATTCCTCCAGGGAAAGACGCCCAAAGTGCCTGATACACAGGACTTTTTAGAAGTAAAAATACATAAATATAATCCAAATGTACAGTATATGCATACATTCACAAGTCCTTGTCTTTTCTTAATAAATGTCTTAATAAATAATATTATCATAAGTAGCACCGCAGCCATTCAGGGTCAGCATGTCTGAAAGGCTGTTGCTGTATCACGTCCTCAGAGCTCTTAAATAAATGCTTAATAGTAAAATCTCCCTTTACTATTTATAGTTTAGTGCATCATAACAGTATTTAAGTCTCAATGTGATATTAATAGTCTGAATTATTCAATGTGCAGGGTTAAGCAGCTTATTTATACAAAGCCACCCAATGCAGCCTCAGGTGTCTGGCATCTTTTTCAGCAACAGTCATTTCTGATCTTTGCGAAATTTGCATAGTTGTCATGAGTGACAAGATATTATAAATTCATTATTCATTTCATTGGCAAATTTACTTAAAGCTCATATTAACTAAATCTATATTTATCTTTCAATGCAGCTAATTTTGCTAAATTCAACTAAATAAAACTGCTAAGTTACATTCCAGTTATAAGAGGTGGAATTTTGATGGCAATGTGGCAATTCTGAAGACTAAGGGAAAAGAAATTTACGTTATGGAATTTACGTAAGATTGGAAGAATCGTTTAGATCATTATATGGATATTTTAGGTTTTATGTTATTCATACTTCTACCAGTCAGGTAAGGTTTAGAAAAGGTTAAAAGGTGATAAACTGGAAAGCAGGCTGGAAACCAGTCTTACCACGCAGCTCTGATCAGTCAAAACCCAAATATCAGTCATCTGCACAACAGTACAGCTGAGTGCAGCCAAACTCAATTTATCATGGCAGTCACCCTCACAGTGTGACAGGGCTCAGCTGCAAGTGGCACTCTATTTTGACCCAAAGAGGACATCGTCCATCAAGTCTCCCCCTCTCATTTGCTAAAACAGCACTTTGACTGGGATTCTCTCCTGGGACGGATCACAAACCCATAGACCCGGCACATATCCTGAACTGCATGTCTTTTCCCCTCTCAGGTCTTCAGCCTTGTCATGATGTGATCACAGGATCACGCCCCTAGTTCCTGCCTTTGAAAATGCCTTAATTAGTAGCCAACGGAGAACTCAAAGATCCACCTTGGCAGAAATGACAGGTGGAACCTCCAGTAGAGTCCAGGGGCCTGTGTCGTGAAGCAGATTTTCCTGCTTAGCCGGAAAACTTGTTGGCTTTATGTTACCCCAGTTTAAATGGACTTTATCGTCATTAACCTACATTTAGACCAGACTATTTAAATCAGACAAGTTATACAGCTATGCAAAACATTTGGCTTTGTAATACAGGCTCCTGATCTTGTGCAGCAGTAAAGATCTGCCCTGAAGTTGCATAAATTTCAGAAATTAGCCTTGGACCATCGAAGAGCCCACGGAAGCCCCACGCTGGTTCCTGATGGAGATTCATCACAGATGTCATGGGCGCAGTGCATCCCAGAGGAACCAACCTGCCAAAACATTATGTAGATGGCATTGCTGGAAAACAAAATTTAAATATAGTTCAATATTGATTTCAAAACCAATATAGGTCTTCTGGCGACTCCAGTTACTTAGTTAAAAAATATTTTTTGATCCATTCCCTGTAAATGGCCTTTAAAATCTTCTGAGGGATAAACAATAAGACCAGAACCCAACCCACAAAGTCAATAAACCCACAATCATATCTTAGATCATTTTGTTTTGAGCTTTTCAGAATCGGCCATGGACCCGTGTAAAACAAACAGTGACTGAGACACATTTCTCAGTCATAAATGTAAGGTACTATAGGTGTGTTGGTTTTTAACACTTTAATTTAAAAATACTTCAGATGATTTTGGGTATAATGTACATTGATTTTTTGTTATACAGTGTAATGCATTCTCTCTCTCTCTCTCTCTCTCTAAAGTGCAGAGTAGTGATTGCAACTGTTACGGACCTGGTAAACATCTTAGCAGGAATGGGACTATTTGTCCTCACACTTAATAGTCCCAAAGTGGATTTCAGAGGCAGATTAATATTCATGACAAACCCAGTATACTAAGTAGGTGAAATAATATCACATTATACCATCTCAGGCAAATAACATCTACAGACTGTCAGATTCAATGTCATAAAGAACTCCCGTATAATCTGAACACGTGCTGCAAATGGTCAGGTTCAATATGCATTATATACAATACAAGCAGGGTGGAAAAACAGGAACAAAATTTAAAATAGCTTAAAACAATAGCTTGCTTTTATTAACGGTACTGTAAGGAATGTTCTACTGATGTCTATCACAGTGCTTTTTAAAGCCCCTTTATATAAATCGTGAAGCTACGTTAATAATCCATGGTTAAGCAGCAAAAAACAGGAGCCAGCCCGTTTTACTGTTTTTTTTCCGATAGCCAGTGCGAGATTTTGGTCAACTTCAGTGAAAACACCAAACCCTATATACACAGCATCTTGCGTGCAATATTATAGCAGAGCGTTCACAGCATCTCTCTGATCCATCAATAGAAATTAAACGAAATAAATCACTGCAAAGTAAAGATTTATTTAGGGTGCATCGGTGGCATACTCGGACAGCGCTGGATTACAGTACTTGTGTTAAAAGGAAGAATAATACAAAAACTGAAAATAAAAATAAAATTAAAAAAAATCTGGCGTTATCGCTTTTTCTTCTGCTTCAAAGACTTTCTGCGTTTGACAATCATCTCGTATAGTTTGTCCATGCCCTCGTGGAGTCCTTCGCCGATAATGGCACAGGCCGGCTGGACGTGGTAGGTGGTGGCCGGCGTGAGCTCATGAAGAGCCAGCTGCTTCTCGATATCGGCCACCGGCAGGGATCTGGGCAGGTCCTGCTTGTTGGCGATCACCAGCAGAGGGGTTCCCTGGTTCTCCGCGAATTTGGTGACTTTGTGCAGCTCGGTCTTGGCCTCCTCTAGGCGGTCCACGTCCACCGAGTCCACCACGTAGATGATGCCGTCCGTGCAGCGGCTGTAGGACTTCCACAAAGGTCTCAGCTTCTCCTGGCCCCCCACGTCCCAGAAGTGACAGCTGATCCCCTTGGCGGTGCCGTTGCTCAGCTTGATTTTCTCCGTGTTGAAGCCGATCGTAGGCACCGTGTTCACAAACTCGTTGAATTTCAGACGGTAAAGAACTGTCGTCTTACCGGCAGAGTCCAGACCCAGCATGACAATATGAAGGGACTGAAACGCAGATATATTGGAAAAACTATTCCCCATCTTTTCCACAGTTATTTTAATTATAGATAAATAAAATGATGCTTAGAGCATATCAGTGGCTCTTGGTCAAAAGCATCTGTTTGCTGAAATATTCAGTAATCAGAGCAGGTTAAATTCTTCAGCGTTGCGGTTTTCACTTAAACCAAAATGTTGCATGAATCGGTGCATGAAAAACATGCATGTCAGTGGCACGATCACCTCCTCCGGTCCCTCTGCAGCAGTGAAGGACTCTGCCGTGGGAATGCGGTGCCGGCGCTCGCATTAGCATTCTCCGCGCACATCCCACTTAAAATACCATTTCCTTACACCCGGATCCCAATGCATCTGCCGCTCCTGCCCTGCCCCCGTCCACCGAGACTGCCGATCGGGTCCCTCTGGTGTCCGTCAGCTCGGTGCCGCAGCAGACGCAGATCTAGAAACGCATCGCAATCCACCAGATGCCCTGCGGGGACGGTGGGTCCCCCAATTTTGGAAGTAATCCAGAAAAACAACGCAAATTTTAAAGAAGAAGAAGAAGAACAAAACTCCAGGGTTTGTTTCAATGTTGCGTAGTCCTATGAAACATCTAAAAACAGTGTTTCAGGTCGCAGCAGCTTCCCTTTCTGCATACATAGTGGCGAAAGGCGTTCAGGCACCGATAGAAAAGCCGGAGGAGCCGCGCACCCCATCTGGAGACCCCGCCCCCATCATGAGACCCCGCCCCCTATCCTGAGACCCCGCCCACACGGGCCGGCCAAAGCATGGCATTCATTTAACCCTTTCATGCAAGGTGTCTGCATTTTTAGAGTTAGTGTAGAGCTATTTGCAGTAAACATAAGATTATGGCAACCACAGTGGAAAAACCACAGTCGAAAACGGTGAAGTTTCACCTCTGCTCCCAAGAGAAGGAGAACTAAGTCACTACTGCGTATGAAATCTATTATGTTGCGGAGAAACTGACTTAAAGTTATACATGAAAGGGTTAAAGCCTGGTTTAGGGAAACCGTGGCCCTAAAAACACGATTAACAGCGGTGCCTTTGAGCAGGCCGGAGACTCTGCATCAGGACTGTAACAGCAGCTCAGCTTGTGACAGAAATATGATAAATCATGATCCGATATCTGCGTCTCAAGGGGGTCAACAAATTTTTGTTTAGCCATGCTATGCATAACAATGGTAGGTGTAAATGAAAAACTTTGTAGGGTGTAGGGATGGGTAATGCCACTGATTTTCAGTTCGATCCTATACTAAGGTTAGTATCGTCGATACTAATCCTGATATTAGGACCCGCCCAACCCTGACGATAAAATGCCGGCAGTGTCCGGACCCCTGAAAGTCTTCCGCTTTCTCCCCCGCTATGGGAACCCTGGCAGTAGCTCCATCTTCTACTCCCAATTAAAATATAAACACTTACTATTACTTAAAAAAATGCAAATGAACCATTACTCTCTGATGGAAACTGGCAGATACACTTATTAGTAACTTATACTTACTATGAAAATGCCAAAAAAAATACCATTCCTGTCCTGGGTGTCACCTGTCTTGCGTCCTATGCCTTCTTGAATAGGCTAAAGACTCAAATGGGCACAAACAAGCAAGAAATTAACCTAAAATTATTTAATCATATTCATGATGACCTAACAAAATATTGTATACCTGTTCTTGGGCGTTTCCAACACATACACCAACACGTATACGATTTAGTCAAAATGTGCGATATACAGTATGATTTGCCTTAGCTAAACTATTTGTGGAATTTGGAAATTAAAGGTCATAAAACCCTGCGTGTGCGTCTCTGGTATCATGCTTGCTGAATTTAATCCAGGGATACTGTTACAATACAGGGATATTATTTTCATTGTGCCGTGTAAAAAAAAAACAAACATTTTTTTAGGAATTCATTTAATGCTCCGTTGAAAATTGACTGCATGTAACGCGTTCCTAGGAAACGGCCATATTCTTGGCGGTATTCTGGCGACCCCTAGTGGACAGACCTGAAACGACCGAATATTACGCAGATCGAGTCTATTCCGCTGTTATTCGAAATAACTCGAAGAAACGGTTTACAAATACTGATCACTATGCATGCGAATACTGCTTTTAAAACAGTATATAAGTGTGAATCTCTGACATGAGTAAAGATAAAGAAAGAATCATTATTTTCTTATTAACAGATCTGCTGCTACTTGCAATGATATTGCGGCGCTGCATAAATCCCAAAGGCCAAAACATACAATAACAGACATACGTATTTTATGTAAATAGTGTGTTAAGCATATGTAAATGAACAATACAACACAAGCCCAAAAGAGTACATAGATTCAAGGTTTACAAGCACAAAGTACATTTTATTATATTAAGCTGATTTCACAGACCCCAAAAACTTGAAAGACCTTTTATGCTCATAACAGCTTATATCTGTGTATTCTTCTAACAGACAAGAAGCAACAATGCCACGATTATGGCGTGCATTTATGAAAATCGTATGGTTTATGTTTGCGGACGTGGAAATGTTTTGCTTCGCTTCCTGCATTTCGCCGGAATTGTTGGCTTTGAAGATAACTGCTTATTGATATTGCGGTATTCACCTTTACAAGATATGGCGATGTGTTTCTTACCTTAGTTTCCCCAGCCGTGACTCCCCCCCCCACCCCGATTTTTATCGTGACATGTGAAAGTGTGACTTGATGTACATTATCAGCTCATCTGAGCTAGCCAAAGGGTTTATAAGCTGGCGGATGTTCACCTACTGGTACGAATTTACCTAGTCATAAATATACCGACTCGACAAACAGGATGTGTGCCGAGACTTCAGTCCTCATAAAGTCAGGAAGTAAGGAAAGTTACACCCCCCACCATTTTGGAATCGCTAATTATTCAGCTTCTCAGAGGCCTTCCCACGCAAACCCTTGAGGGGGCGCCGGCGAGCTCATTCCGCCTCTGATGTGCGCGCTATCAGACACCTGCCGCTTTTTCGCTCCACTCGCTGGAGGCTCCACACTTGAAAGGGTAAGCCTTCCAGCTAACTCAAGGAACACAAGCTGATTCACATTCCTATGGCTGCCTTGCCTTCCAAATGGGGGCTGTGGCATTGAACGCGTATCCGTTTTACTACCTTGGCAATTAGGTATGTCCCAAAATTACCCCACGAAAACAGCATGATCAGAGAGATATGTCCTCACCTGTTTTCTGCTGACAGTATTTTTGTTAGATTTATATGATTAAATTACAGTTTTTCTGAACTGCTAATACACATTTCCTAAGATCTCCTCTATTCTCAAAACAATATAAGCACAAACCCTAACATTCAATCTGCACTCACAAAACCGTTGACTCGTCTTGCGAAATCAAACAATCTTCTCAAAACTGTACTATCTTTGCTGAAAAGCAAGCACTGCTTTCAGATCACGATTCAAACCGGAGAGTTGAATAGACACTACTAGGCAGACATTACACACTACAGCAAAAAACTGAGAACACTAGCAGTCAAAATTGTTGCTGGCATGTAGAGAAACGTTTGCTGTGGATGTGGGCTTCTGCATTTGGAGCCACAAAATTGGAAGCTCATGACTATAGAAAAAAAATGTCTATCAAATATGTTTGTACACAATTATACTAAACCGACATGTAATATTTGTAGTAAAATGTTGTGAAACTGCCAAGCCTGAGTCAAGGAAGAATATTCATTCAGCCTCATTACCATTGGGCAGGGTGGTGGGTTTGAGGCTGGGGATCTGTGCCAGCAGCTGGAAGGTTGCTGGTTTGAATCCCATGAATGCTGGGAGTGATTTTACTCCATTGGGCCCTTGAGCAAGGCCCTTAACCTGCAATTGCTTTGTCCTGGGTATGATGATAATCGACATCCAGCCCTATAAGGAGGTCCTCCAACTTACAGGGAAAAATTTGGAGGTTGGTGGCAGGATTGGCACTCTATTACCTGAAAAAACCTCACACTGGTCTATTTGGACTAGTGAGGTGCTGAGGAATCACCTGCCGCATGGCTGCACTCAGGTTCTCATCCCTGAGGTGGTTTGTCGTGTGGTGGGTGTGGCAATGCGCTGTAATCAGTGCACGCTTCTTACTTCCCTCTCTCTCATCAGCATGTTTCAAGGCTGAGTCAGGACAGAGAACTTTGTCCGCATCACAGGAAATGCTCCCCCTTGCTGGCGATGCAGGAAGAATCCTCTGCGTGAACCATTTGTACCTTGACGCCGAAATTCAACTCACCCACGGCGCTTGCACTGTCATCCGGCATGTACTGTATGTTCTGGTCACTCTTTGGCTTCTGCATATCTTTAGAAACACGTGTGAACAGTTTTGGGTGATTCTGTTTAAGTGATGACTGGCTGCCAGCTGCTGGCTCTGCTTCACTTTTGAGACCCGTGTTTTCTATTTCGCAACAAAGTTCACCATGGTGCAAAATGTGTGTTCGATGAATGAGAATGTGTTTAGAGTGACTCAGGTGACCCAGATCTGCAAATTACATCTAAGTAGGTGAGCACTCTCGCTAACGTTTTGCCAAAAGAGTGACTGAGTTTTGGTATTTGGCAATTTTGTTCAAAGAATGGGGTTTAGTGTTTTAGCAATTCAAAAAAACTGTAGGTATTCATATACGTGATGGTAATAAATTACTAAATAATAAATATTCCATAGTGACTAAAGGTTTAATTAATATAATATCCAAAGCATGTGTAAAGATTCAGTAAAACTGGTTTCCTCTTAAAAGGTCATTGATCTCGTGGATTCCCTGAACAGATATGACAGCCTGTTTTCGATGCTCTTTAGAGGCCAAAACATCTGTGTAATGTTCATCATCACTGATTAACTGAACAATAGCTACCTGTATGACACACACATATATGGGCATCAAATGACAGAAGCAAGCAAAACTGTGCAGGATTAACAATAAACAGATTCTTGTGCCTGCAAACCAAGGTGAATTGTGAAGGCGCATATATACGTGTGACTCACTAGATGGCAGTAGAGCACCAGAGAAAGCCCACAATTCCCGTATAACTCTCATTTTTAAAACAATCATGTTATCGGCCAGTATTTCAATCAGTACAAAATTACAAGTATGTGGAATAACTTTTTTTTTTTTTTTTAAAAATCACATTTAAGGCAAAAACGATGATGCAAACAATGATCCTTTAAATTAATGGACGATGAAAATGTTCACAGAGAGCACAATGTGTACAGAAAAAAACTTTAAATGACAAATTTAAATAGTAAAAGCTGAACAATGGTAGGACAGAATGCATAAGAGAGAGACGTTTTAGCCAAACTGTGGCTCATTTCCTCGCAGGATAAAGAGGCTCATTTTTAATGTCCAGCCTGACAGGAAAATATGACATGTGGACTGAGCCTGGCCTGCTGGGTAACTGAAGCTGGGACGCCCAGGGCGTCGGGACGAAATTAGATGGGGGGGAGGGGGGGGGGGTGCAGTGGAGTAGCGGAAGAGCGAACAAAAGCTAAGGTTCCGGCTATTTTCAGGCACTCAGAGTAAGAAGGAAACCAGAAGATTCCCAGAGGGACAACAGAGCTTTACACTGTCTGACAATCACTGGAAAGGGGTGGGGGGGTTATTAACCCATTTCTGGGAGATCAAAGTGTCCTACCTGTGTCCCTCAAAGAAAATAAATCGTCTGAGCCGTCACCCTATCAGCAATCTAACCGACATCCTTACGTTTGCGGCTTTATTTATAGAAATCGTGTGTCAGCAGACCCATCGCCTCGGAACCTCACTCAGTCATCTGAATCCATCCAGCCGACACAAAAATCATGCTGACAACTCGTGGGGGGTGGGGGGGGTGTGGGGTGCTCAACTGCGTCCCCGATGAGATACAAGCCAGAGACAGATCTGGCTTGAAGGTTCTGGAAAAGTGCCTTTTTAACACCCCCCCCCCCCCCTCAAAAGTAACAGATAATGAAGCCGAACTTTCAAAAGCCCCCTCATGTGTACAATGCTCCAGCTGCTTCGGGGGTCCTGTTCTTCTCACCGAGTTGGAATTAACACTTAAAAGAGTCGATGGAGACCTTTGCTTTTCTGAGAACACGCACGATGGACCTTGGCTGCTTCGTGAGCAGGAAACTCCTCGCAGGTGAGCACAGATGGGGTCTTATCACGGCCGACATTGGACCACTGGAGGGCAGAGAGTTTCCAGTCTCCAAGGAAACAGCCTCATATCCTGCTTCTCCAAACAACTCTGTGCTTAAGATTACTCTGCTGCTAAGGACGACACCCTCAACCTCCACGCACAGTAAATTCTGTCCTTATTCAGAAACGCCGACATTAACAAATTGTAGAAGGACAGCCGGTGAGGGACGGCTCGTGGAGCAGAAAGAGGGGGCGAGAGGAATGGCTCCAGCTGATGACTGCTTCACAAAGACGGCTTTGGTTTTCTGCTCGACATCGCTCTTCCTGTTTGGAAGGGAAGTGAGCAAACTCACCTCCTGGCTGTTTTTCTAAACCTTTTAAAGATGATGCAAGCTTTAGAGTAAGAGCTTCCCCCAGTATTAATGAAAACATACCCTTTGTTCATTTTCTTGGTTGAGCAATTACCAGAATTAATCTTGAAATGTGTGGAGGCGTTTATATTGAAATGGGTGCTTGGTATACACACAAGACAGGGAAAGTGAAATAGGGCTTTGTGATGTCAAATGTAATACAAAGTCAAAATGTCACACCTTCTTTGAACACCTGGATAGCATTACATGCTCTTAAAGCAACACATACACACACACACTTTGTATACCAATGTCCTCTTTAATGGTATCTACAGGAATATATATTCAGAGGTAAACGGTTTATTTCATTTACTGACCTGTGCATGAGAGTCTGTAATTCTGACAGTGACTAGACCAGCATCCAGGCACCGATTTTATGATTTTCTGAGCAGTGCAGTGGGTGTGGGGGTGTGGGGATGAGGGGTCTGTCTGTCTGTCAGTGTTTTTCTTTTTATGTTATGATTGAGTAGTGTTTGTGTTATGACTCTAGTGTTCTGTATTAAAACAACTGTTTGTGTTGCTCCTATAAATGGCTAAACAATGCGATGGCTGAATGGATAAACAATGGCCAACATGGCAATGTTTATTTAACCCAGTAGGTTGCAGATCAAGACCCAGGATGTGTCCTGATGTATTAACCTAGAGCAGTATTTAACCTAAACCGTCACCTGCTGTAACCCAGTTTGGCTAAATAGTAGCACCCCAAAAGAGCACTTCTATGAATAGTGATACAATTAATCAACCAAAGTGTTTGGATTCCAAAAAATGAGACTTATAGTTTTTCTCGATTGCTTCGAAGCATTTCCCAAATGACAACTAACATTTGCAAAACATGAAGTGTCATCCCCACAACATAATTTCACTTTTGCACAGCAAAACATCATTTCTCATTGCTTCACACAAATTCCTGAACATTTTAGTACATATAAGCAAATGGTTTTGTACAATTGTCATCATTTGGCACAGTTTTCAGTTGATTTAGTCTTGTTGCTAAAAATAGTTTTCATCTGTCTGTATGCATTGTTATACTTTTGGTTCCCACCGTACATGACGTTGTTCTTGTATTGCTATTTTGCTGTTTTGTGTTATAAAGTGCTGTGTGACCTTTTTGCTATTGTATAGTGTCTTGAGATGTGAAGAAGTTACATGTCGTTGATCTTTATATACTGTAATGTAGAGCCTGACAATGTTGAAGCTGGTGTCTTGGACATGAATAAGTATCAATTGGCTAATGAAAAATGATCAGTCAGTGACAATGAGAAAGCAGGAACCGGTGATCATTCAGAATTATGGAACTCAGGTACATACTTACACTGACATACTGACAATATATCTAAGTATTTTGACTCTCATGATTAAAACAATGCTGATTGTACTTTTCGTTTTGGTGGCACTGACTAATACATTGGTGTAATTATTCGCTTTTGAGACACAAGTTAATGGTTTTAGGTAAGTTACAGCCTTTTGCAGCTGTGGCAGTGTTGTGCTATATGTACGAACTGTTCTGAGAAATGCCCTTTTAGTCTTGAGAATGTTAAGTATATTACATAAAATGTGCCAAAGCAATCGAGAAAAAGTGTAACATTCAATGAGAAGGTGAAAAGCCTCTCTGATTGAATAATGTCCGCAGCAAAAAGACGTGTGTGTGCATATGAACAGAAAGAGCGGCACACACAGACACACACAGAGACACACAGAGACACACAGACACACACAGAGACACAGAGACAGACACACACAGACACAGAGACACACACAGAGACACACAGACACACACACAGACACACACAGAGACACAGAGACAGACACACAGAGACACACAGAGACACAGAGACAGACACAGAGACACACACAGACACACAGAGACACACAGACACACACACAGACACACACAGAGACACACAGACACACACAGAGACACAGAGACAGACACACACAGACACACAGACACACAGACACACACAGAGACACACAGACACAAGGACCAGCATCCCTTTGATGTGTCAGAGGGTGCAGTGACTCGCTCCTCCAGAGTACGTGTTGCCATGGTGTCCGGATTTGAAACAAGCTTCACGCTTTTGTTTCAAGGCGCTTTAGCTTTTCATCTTGTGTCATATTTACTGATTCTGATTGGTCCTTTCTTAGGTTGCTATTTTATATATATAAATATATAAATTGAGTTTAGTTAAATACAAGTAGTGGAATGGAATTAAAACATCACCACTATAGCTTTATTATGATTATAATTAAGCTAATTATTTTATTCAGAACCAGTCTCTGTCTTTCACTCTCTCTCTCTCCCCCTCTTCCGTTGCTCCATCTATCCCACCGCTTCTTCCACGCTGTTCTCTGGGTGGTGTTCTGCTATCCCATCATGTCATCATGAAGTTTCTTTTGCCCTTTTGTTACCCCTGTGACCCCCCCCCCCCCCCCCCCCCCCCCCC
>JAODJU010000035.1:5085197-5105302 GCA_026776725.1 Gnathonemus echidnorhynchus
GGGGGGGGCCCCCCCCCCCCCCCCCAAACAAACAAAAACTCCAAAACACATGAAAGTTGTTACATTGCTAGATCTGGCACTGTCTTTAACTGCCATATTTGGAGAAGCATGGGGAGTATGGATACTTTGTTCAACTTTCCACCAAAAATATAGAAAGGCACACACATCTGGGCATTTGGGGGCATGGTGACAGCACGCAGGGGGGCGTGACGGCTCATATACACTCCTACTTTGCGGGAACTCCTAACAGAGCTGGGGCCTGATCTAAAAATGTTCCCCTTCAGGCTGCAGATCCTCCCAAAAAACAAAGAGCGTAAGGCAAAGCGAAATTATATACAGGGGTGAGTCAAGAGAGACACGTCAGTCTAAGCGAAGATGGTGTAGTTTGTACCCAGACAAGGGGCGGCTGATTCTGAGTTGAAACCATGTAAGCCTAGACTCTGCAGATCGCTAGACACTTCCTAAAATCATGCAAACGGCATTTCTAGAACCTGTGACCTCCTCATCAACCCCATACTCAGTTCCTGTACGATCCAGGAACTGAGCCCACTTCAGCTGGCCTGACACGGTTGTGGAGATCCTTGACCCCGAATCATCGAAAACAACATTTCAAAGTCCTTTAAAAGAGCTGAACTTAGTTCTAACCGTGTCAAAATGCAGACCCTTCTTAGCCTGGCATATATAGCTCTCCAAAGGATGGATTTTTACCCAAACTGCAACTCGCATTTCACAGTTAACAATAAAGAGGAAACATCTGTAGAAATGCGATTCTGGTGTTAGCCTTCATCATACACAATACCGTGAGTATCAGCTACACTGTAGGTAATTGTCATTGTGGTCACCAGGAAACAGTGATGCATGATTCGCATCAGCATGTTGTGCATTTTTGCAGATATGTGTACACTTTGCCAAAAATATAGGCAGATAAGGGAAAAGAAAAATATTATGGAGAAGACATCTTTTTTTTAAAGACAGACAATCTTAAAATAATCAATTCATTTTTATATAGTGCCTTTCACAACACAGTAGCCCCAAGGCACTTGACAAGAGTGTGTGGCAATACATATCTACACCATTTATAGAAAATGGTATATGAAACAGGGAAAAAGGGAAGAGATAAAGAAAGGATTCATTACAACCAAGAATTGTGAACCCCCTGCAAATGAGGTCTGTGTGTGACAGAGATGATCGTGGTAAACAGGCCCTGTTGTGTTCTCTTGTGGTTCTGTAGTTTTAGCTCTGAAGTGGAAATGACCCATTCCAGAGCAAACATCTGTGTGAGCGTCTCTTTGTGCGCGTTCCTTTGAATGTGTACTCGTCTATGTTTCAAATGACGCATCGGGGGACTCGTTAATACTCATGAAACGGTTTAAAAAAAATAAATCGAGCCGCGAGGGCATTCATCTGGACAAGCCCGCAGGTTCATCTTCTACCGCTACCCCTGGCATGTCTGCGTGTACATTGACTGGAAAATGGATAGATGGACATGTCGCCCCTCACACAGCAAGCGAAACAGGAAGGTGTGAGCAAGAACACATAGCTCACTATATGGCCACTATAAGACAACATACTATGTTAAGGACTACAAATCCAAAGACATAAGCTATTCCATCAAAATTTCAAATTTGTAATTTAATTACAATTGGTTACTATTTCAGTTTAAACAGGGGTGGATTAATGCATAGGCTGCCCTAGGCTATAGCCCAGAGCCCCAGCAAACACCAGCCCTCCCCCCCTCAGGGAAAATGGGGCGGTCAGTTAAAAGGAGAATACCTGAGAGTCCAAGCTGATGCAAGCCTGGGGCCGCCAGGTAAATTAATCCCCCCCCTGAATCTAAAGTGTGTTGATAATGATCTTTCATGTACATGCATTCAGATTTACATTTTTTTTTTTTTGCAAGAGAAATATAAAAAGAGTTTAGGCTTAATGTCCCGTAAGAGTTTAATATGCTGTATTTTACAAAGATTCTTCAGTTTTCTGGTAACATTTTACTTGAGGGGGCACAAATAATGTAGTATTAAGTAATTACTTATGTATTAATTAACCACAAACTAATTCTTTACATACTGATCTCATGTTTTCTCTCAAGCAGTTACTATATTTGATACTATATCTTAATTCTGTAAATCTTTGTGAAATACTAAGGAACTACTGATAGAACAAGTAATGAATAACACAAGTGAAATACTGGTCTCATGTTTGTTCATCATTAATGAATCATGACGTGTCTTATCTCCAGTAGCAACTATATTTGTTCATGATTTGTACTTCAGTGGTAACTGACTGACTAGTAAGTATTTGTGTTCCCTCAAGTAGAGTCACCTGATTCCCTTCCTAGAGCAGAGAAAAGGAATAAGCATGTTGCACAGTGGTATTATGAAAAAGTCTGAGACTCATGTTGTGCCGTGAATGTAATGGTTTAAATATGCAAAATTGACTCAGTAGTTATATAACATGATAAATTATATGATAATGTAATTTCTGGAGCTACTAAAATATGCAGGAATACTGCAGAGAAATGCAGTATTGTCTTATGTACCATTGTTTACTGAACTCCTGGTACAGATTAGTGGCAACATTTGGCAAACATTTTAATAATATATATATATATTTTTTTAAAAAATCTGTTTTGCCCCAAGACAAACACCCACATCAAACACAATGGATGTTGTCTGATGCCGTTTGTCTTTTAAAAAGGCCCAGCTACAAAGCTGGCTAACTGCGTCCTACAGTGTGACTAGATCGTCATTCATTTCTTGCAGCAAGTCAAGGCATCAGCTCAGCCATCAAAGGACTGAAGAGGAAAGTGCAGATACACTGCAAGAAACGGCAGGAGGGAGAGGTGACTGCAGTTTTGATCTACAGGCTGGTTTTCATCCCCGATACGCTCTGTTCGGGATGAAACCCAATCTCTTTCCTGAAGATCAAGCTAAATCATTCTACCACTGAACACCGAGGATAGGAGGAACAAGAACAAAGAACCGTTGTCCTGAAGAACCATACAGAATCCCAGCAGTGTTTCTACAGATCCACCTCAACTCCTGATCTAAGAGAGCTGTGCTGTCTTTACTTGAGAAATCAGAGGGATGCAGACACTCTGCCTGACCTCCTATTTATCTTAACATGAGATGGTTGGCCGGGAGTGACCGTGACTCATGACCGTGACTCATGACCGTGACTCAGCATGAACTAGCTTTAGGTTCCCCTAATGAATTACAAACTCCTCAGACAAGTTCAGGCAGAAACGTTACGAACTTCCATCCTTCTGTCAGTAAGACACGAAGGACTGCTGGTAGGGGAACACGTCCGATGGACTTTGCAGTTTTGTGTTTGGGTGCAGCACGTACGGCTGTCCCCCAGAGAGCAAGCTTAACAGCGAACGCTGAAAGCCGTCTGAGATACTGCCGCTGGCAGTTAAAAATTAACGCCACACGTACTTTAAATGTCACACGGCTTCCATCGAGAGGGAAAAATCTCAGTGCCTTTTGTAAGTTGGTAAATATTTACTCCTGACAAGACTGGAAGGCAGGATGACGCGAGGGGGTCAGTGTGCAGCATCGCATAATCGCTGAAACAGGATGTGGCATGAAAGGCGTTTAGGTATGTTTCGGTGCCGAGGTTCCGTTATTGAGACAAATGGCTCTATAGTGAGATCGATTTGTTAGGCTTCTGGCGGAGCGATGCGGTTCATCAAGCTGGAAATGCATGCCGTGCATGTCTACACTGTCTAATCCACCCCACTGCTAAATGCCCCAAAAGGCCGGCTTTCAACCTGGAGCTGGGGAAATGGAACCCCAAACGGAGAGCCTGGGAATCAAGCTGTCTGAATACAGAGACATAAAACCAGAGCAACACACAGATATCACCATAAGAGAACCTTAACACCAAGCATCATTTATTAAGAGACTGGTATGGTTTTCCTGTGGGGGGGGGGGGGGGACAATTTCAACCTTAGCAAACCAGCATCCCTACCAACAAAGTCAACACTAAGGCTATTATCCAGCCCTATCCTGCACTTACATTCCCTTCTAAATAATACAGTAACAGTCCAAAAGTGTGTCACCATAGTTCTAAGTTCTCGTTCTAACAGGCTGTACATGAACGTTTAAGTGCACACAAGTGCTTGCACAATGCTCCTGAACTCCCTTAGATGCAGGTTAATGATATTCAGGTTACTCTCTCTCTGTGGAAGCTACATTTGGGTAAACGCTTTCTTTTGTACCACCACAAACAATGGAAAGGAACATAGCACAGTCACAATACCAGGACAAAAAGACTGTTGACCAAGACTGACAAGCAATACCAGGGAGATATGCAAACTTCAGGTTCATGAGATACTCTTATCTTGCATTTATATTCTATCAATGTTAATGGAAACCATATTCTATAATCACTGTCAAGATTGCTCCCTTGTTTGGGGAGATGTGACTTGACGGCATGGGACAGATACTATTGACGACAAATGGGCTCAGCGGACTGGATTTATGACTGCACCCAACAGCAAAATCTTTCCCCTGCACTCTATAATCCCGAAGACGATGTATTCACTCCCCGACTTTCAGCTAAATTGGGATCCTACTACTGTAATGAGAAAGTAGTTTCGGTTACAGAGGACTGAGCCTTGAATTCCTGCCAGCGAAGTGATGACAGGCGCATGCATTGACACTCACAGCCATGAGCTCCTTCTGAAACGACTTCTTCTCCTTGCTTTCCACGTTATTGCAGTCCTCCTTGAGCTTCTCCAGCACAGAAGCCACCCTTTCTGGCTCACTGTCCAGCTCTGCCCGACAGAAGTAGGTCAAAGGCAGGTTGTTGTAGCCCAGGGCATCTGCGAACGCTCTCCAGTTTCCAATGTTCTCCATCAATACGGTCCTCACAGAGGCATAGATGTAGGTGAGAAATTTGCAGGGTTTCAGGATTTGGTCTAGTAACATGGTGGTGGTAAGGTCAGGACCACAGAAATAAATGGGCTTGACCTTTCCAATGACCAGGACGTTTTTTGCATGGACAAGCCCAGTTCTGCCCTGGTAGTATCCAATGTACCACTCTTTAGTCCACAGTTGTCCTTTAAGTTTAATTTTCTCCTCGCTCAGTAGTGCAATAATATCCCCCTTTTTGTATTCCAAAAGGTATTGGTTTTTGGTTTGCCTGATCACTGTTTTAAGCAACTTTCCAAATTTTAAGTTTGTAACACAACGTTCCTGAAAAACGGGATATTTCGTGGTAATGGCCAGAGGTGACAGAATGATCTTGCCCACTTCCTTCTTCTTCAGGAACCTTCTTTGACCTGTGGAGCGCACCCCTGTTTTGGGCGGGGGCTGTGGCGTTTGCACGCAGAATTGGGCCAGGATGCAGTCCTGGTCGTCTTTGACCTGAACACGCAGAGTGAAGTCAGATATGTCTTCCATGTTCCGTGAGGAGATCAGGTACATCAGTCGACTCACTTTGCCCAGCTTGAGCTGGAAACCTCGCACGGCGCACGCCTGCTCCTGACCTTTGACCTCATAGTTGGCCATGTTGGAATAGACACCGAGCTGCAAATCCTGAGGTCTCGCCAGGATGAACTGGTGCTTCCCCCACAGCTGGAGGGCTACAGGAGGGGCAGCATTAGCCTGCTTCCCCACTTCATTCACCCACAACGTTTTTGGGGTGCACTCATGCCCAAAAATGGCCACAACAGTTTTGAATGATGGATGGATGTGCTTGGGACCATAGACACCCAAGGTTAACTTTTTGATCATATGATCCCAGACTGTTGAATTCTGAGAGATCTGCTGTGCCTGTACCACCACAGCCACGTACATACAGGGCTCTAAATTGTCAAGCTGGACTTGGACCGTGTCTCCATACATGTAGGTCCGGGGGATGGGGGTGTAGGGGCCCTCCTTACAGTCACTTCGAACACATAGCACCTTGGCGGTCTGTTCACTCTCCTTCTTTACCATGACAGACACCTTCATTTCCAGGGTGATGAAAGTCCTTGTCTCCATATTGCTCAGTTTTATTTCCACCACTGGGCTTACAGTGGAGCACTTATCGCTGTTGAGTTCCAGTGGGGGATCCAGCAAGGCTTTTAAGGATATCTGCTGTGTGTCCCCTGATACTACATGTCCCTCTGGGATATGGACACTGATGCAAGTGTCAGGCAGCTGGATGGCCCCACCGGAACTGTCCAGTTTGCACACGATATTGGTTTCCACTGGCTGTGTCTGGCCCCAGCCAGGATTCTGGCCAAGGGAGTCTAGATCATGGCAGGATCGTGCTAGCTTCCTGTGATTTAACCATGCAGCCCTGAAGTCCTCCCGGCTCTGAAACTGCTCAGGACATGGAGGTTTGAGACCACTGAAGAAACTAGTAGAGGGGGTTTGACCATTGGACTGGGCCTGTAGGATGGAGAGCTCGGATAGACTGTAGGATCGCTTGCTCCTGAAGAACGGATTGTCCCTGTTAATTGACTGTGCAAAATCCAAGCTTGGACTTGTGGGAGTCATGTCAAAGAAGCTGCTGCTAAACAAATTAGCTGTGGCAGCTGTAGTAGCAGAAGAGTTGGGTGGAGAAGGTGTAGGTGAATCAAAGAATAAAAGGTCCACACTATTGTTCTTTTCATTGCTGTTCTGATCCAGCGTGCCCATTGGACCCCTAGGGAGGAATGGGTTTGTTGAGGAACGAGTGATGAAAGGGTTGCCATTATAATGCAGAGAAGGTTTTAGGATCACCCCGGTCCATTCCCCAAGGAGGTCCAGCTCCTTGGCTCCCTCATCCGAGCCATCCCCAAGATTGTCAAACATCCCACTGTCACTAAAAGAGGAGTTTCTGTAGTTTATTGGCTGGACATAGGCAGCTGGGATATAACCCATCTCTGTGTTGTTGTGGGCATACCACCATTCTCCCCCCGATGTGTCCAGCACGAAGAGGTGGTCGCCCTTGGAGAACTTCAAAGTACTGAAGCTAGAAGGGCAGTAATCCTTAATGGCAATAACTTCCCGTGCAGTCCCAAGGGAAGCAGATGTATCCAGTCTCAAGGCACTGGGAGAAGGCACTGTTGAGAAAGAAGTTAGAAGCTCAATAAGTGTCAATGCTAATGTTAAAGCAGAAGTTAGAGTAAAATATTCAAAGCAGGGAGACCGACATTAGCAAAGGGACCCTAAACCTCTAACACCACAAGGGGATGCTGTGTTCAGATGCACAGACCTTTGACATCAATGAGGCTGGCTTCAGACACTCCGTCACTGAGGTCGATGAGCGTCCCCTCGGACTTGCAGCGAGGGAGGACATTGTTGTTGCTTGTTGCTCGGATACGATGGGCTGCCATTGTCGGCTTCTCTCCTCAGTCAGGCTACCGTTTCACAGCTAATCCATCAAGGATGAAAATCGGTCATTGGTGGGCCTCCATTCGGCCTGCATGAACAGTAACAGAGGCAAATCCCGATTAGCCATGCCTGACAATCTCATTAGAGAACCTGGACGCAGCCCTGTATGCTCAAAAAGAGCTCCTTGTGATCTGCTTGCAAAATCAATTAGGACAAAAACACTTACACTGATTAAAACCAGAGATGGGGGGGGGGGGGTACACATCTCCACATCAGACGCATCAGTGTTCCTAAGGGGTGTTTATAAATGTTTCTAAAATGTTTCTTACATTTATAAATTGAAAAACAACAAGACCACGACATCCCAGCACAGACAAACTTAATTCAAACAAGAGGATCAATTATTGCAGTTGTGTGAAACTGTCAGTGTTTCTTTTTCGTCTATCATTAGCATGGGGAGAAAATGGAATATATAAGAGCTGGCCCTAGATTCATATTTATTCATTATTCTTTCCCCCAGAATGTAAACTGATTAACTGTCACTGTGGTTGGGTGCTCCAGGCTTCAGAATTCCAATTATCCCTATCCTATGGTCATGTGTGTCATGTTACTCCCGTGTTACGTGACTCAATGTCTAAACCTTCTCATGGTGCATCACTGTGACTGGGGGAGTGAAACTCCACCCAGAGTGCCTCCTGCATCATGCCAGGTGCTTTCTGCAACAGATCTTGAACTCATTCCATTCCTGTTTTTTTGGATAAGTACAGGTAGAATGGAAAACAAGGAAAAGAGCTGGGTCACGGCTTATAAGCACCAGACAAAGAAAAATCATTGGGCTCTACCTTTGACAACTTAATGAAAAAAAAATACACAGAGCTCATTTTTCACTGCACTCTTTCCCTGATCTCTGGCCTCAAGCTGCATTACACTGCAATGATGAATAATAAATGAACAAGCAGAGCACCGCATATCATTCATATTACTAATATGAGATGCCAGAGAAAAATCAAGATAATCTCAATTGTAAAACTATCTTGATTTTAAAGATTTAAAGATTTTAGAGATACTTTAAAAGTAAAATATACAGATGATTAATATCTCAGAAGTTTGAATCTTAATATAAAAATCAAATTCTGGCATTACTTTACAGCTATTAACCCTCCCTAACCTCCCCCATTTTAATATCTGCTGAACACAATATAAGAGGTTTTCTGATAACATTCCTAAAACCTTTAATCATGGGGCTCAGAGTGAAATCTAAATTGAGTTTATATTCAATCCATTTGGAGCAGTCTCTCCCCCATAGCAGCAGCAGCAGGTCTTACACCAGACAGACATCAAAGGCATATCTAATGTGAAGGGGGGGGGGGGGGGTGGCGATAAACCGCAAATAAAAACACACAGAAAGAAATATTCCAAGTCATGCACACAGTAAAAGGCAAGTTAAAGCTCGACAGGGAAAAGTGATTTAGCAACGACAAGGTAGATAAACACGGGAAATGGTTTTAGCTGTGGAGGTGGTGAATGTTCTGAAAAAGCCCACTGCCGTTATGGTCGTTTGCCGCCTCTTACTCAGCTGGACAGACTTTCGGTGGCGGGCCAACAGTTGGCTTTATTAGTGTGACAAATTACCGGAAAAAGATAATAAACCTCTGACTTCAACCAGTAGGGGTGTTACAGATGCTTCCAGAAAACGTCTTAGACATCAAACTGTATTAAAATCTCTCAAGGCCTTCATTTCTGGAAGGTGTTACTCCAAGTAGGTAAATGAACTGACTGAGAATGGACATCCTGTGTACAGCTTTGCCAGTTTGCACCAATAATCTCCCACTGGTAGGTTGCGTTCCCACCACTGGCACATCTGCTAACTTCCTGTACAGCTGCTGTTTAACAGGCAAGCAAAATCTCTAAAAGGACAAGATCACAGCATTGCACCCAAAAGCGTCTTTAAAGCGAAGTGCAGATGTTCCCTCACGGCCAACCATCCAATAGCCTCTCGTTAAAGCCGTTTCCGTGTCGGCACGGGAAACGCACACATCTGGCACAGTGCGGTATCCACATAACAATCTGTTGCCAGGAACATGAAGTGGGTCACTAACACAAACGTCCGCTTTGGGAGAAGCCAGCACAGCTATGTCCAAATTTCACTGCACTATCAGCTCATGATTTCCATTTATTTAGTTTGAAGATTTGTATCCATAGCAACACACAAAGTAGGGTCAGTCTGTCTCTGAAGAAACTGAGATTAATGGCCTTTCTCAAGGGCCCAGTGGGGAAGACACTCAGCTGACCACGGGATTTGAATCAGCAACCTACCGATCATGGGTCTTAACCTGTTGAGCCACACGCTCCCCCCAGCTTCCCTTAATTTCCAAAAACATATGAAACTGCATATTGCAGCGGGGCTCCCACACCTCCCAGGAAGACATACTGAGACGTGCCTTGCGTGTAGCATGCCTCTCCCCTGCAGTGTGACGTCCCATGGGCAGGCTGGTCCTTTCGGGGGCCCCAAACTGATTTGAGTGGGGCCCCCAAAAGAGATTTGAAAATTATAATAGCTAGCAAGTAAAAATCAGAAGATCTTATAGTTAGCAGATGTTGCATCTCCTAAATAAGGAACGCTTACTATTTAGTACAGTGACAGTTAGTGGGCAAACTAGGCTCCTCACGTCTCTAATGCGTGTGGACCATGAACACAGTGGTCTGCTTTCCTCTATATGGTACAGCAGTCAAGATCCACCATGATGGATGAGGGAGCCCCCCTGCCAAACACTGTTTGCTGGTACATCAGACGCAACACAGATTCTCTCTCTGTAAAGGTCACCGTCTTTTCACAACCTATTCCAGTGTACAGTCTCTACTACCAGAGATCAATGGGATTTCACAATGAACTTTGAAGGCACTCGGGCATTAACCCATGAGGGGATGCGACATTCTGGCAGCCAGCATCTTCGGCTCTGGGCAGGTTCTGGCTGTAGGCTTGTTTTCTCAGTTCCTGCCGGTCACGTGAATATTACTGGATATTTGATATTTCTGCACCACTGAGCTGGCAAACCACAATTATAGCCTCCCAGTGGGAAAAAGAGATAACGGTTACTGCAGCCTATAGTGGACATAGGGTGGTGTTTATCTCAGGGGGGTAGAGACCTGCCTGGATGGTCACGGGTATGAATCCCAAGTTTCGTAAAGTTATCGTATCACCCTTGGGCCCTTTGAGCGAGGCATGTGCTGGGGGTGGGATGGGGGGGGTCACCCATTTTGTCCAAACTAATTAAGGTGAACTTGTGTGTGAGCTTTAAATGCACTGAGTGCCCCCTTTTTAACCTTTGAGCACCCACCCTAAAGATTACATAAAAAAAAAAAGTTCCGCTTCTGAGAGACAAAACAGACTTTAGAAACCAGAAATACACTGCAGTCCCCCAACCACCCCCCACCCCACACACACACACACTTTACACCAGCACATCAAACCTTACCTATGTGTATCGCCTTTGTGTCTGTGGGTGATTTCAATATTCAATCCATGCTGAGAGAAGGGATTAGCATGTTCTCAAATAAAGCCTTTCAACAAATTAAAAACGCTGCATCAACTGAAACTCAGCAACAAAACAACGCTGTAATTAACTGGTCACACACCATTCCTAATTCCCCCGCTGGATTGGCCCAGCTTTGTGTGCAGGACTGCTACATTCCTCTTTGTAAATTAACAAGCACAAACTGAAATCCAGCTACTCTGTATTCATAAAAAAAAAATACAGAAACCCTGCAGCGAGAGAAGGTGTTCACCAGTATGCATTAGTTATTATGCTTCTCAGTACTGTTGCTGGAATTTCATGTATAGTCAAATTACAGAATAATACAGAAAAACTATGGCATGTTCTGGTCATAAGGCTCATCCACCAGCACAAAGTCAAACTCAATGAGCCTGGAGGACTCACTTTTTTCACTAGATTGCAAAAACCTGCGCTATGTCTGTGAGTGTATAGAAACCTTCCTTGGAGTATGTGTCCGTTTCCATCTATTATCATACTTCTGTTTGTTTTGGCTGTGCCTCTAGCCAAGAATGACTCAGGATCCTTACCTCATTTCCTCACTCAGACTCAAACACCCCGTTCCACGCTTTAAACCCTGTAGCATTATCCCACTGGCTGAAAACCTAAACTGGAGACAGTGGGGAGGCAGGCAGCAGGGTAGAGCAGGGTAGAGCAGGCCAGGCTCTGACAAAACGTAACCCAAGCCCAGTGGCCCATGTTAACTTGACAATTACAGTACAGTAAACCACAGGAGCCCCGGAGGACAGATGAATGCAGGGAAATACTCACTGCAGCACACATTTCTGTGAAGTCTACGATGAGCGTACTGGTTACTCGCTTCTCCCAGTTCATCACACAAAAAAGACCTTGCATCTCTGGTGAGAACCGATATCATTGTATCTTAACTGCTTCCACTTCTGATAACATACGTAGATCCTGGTGTAGTACTGCTAATGTAGCAATACTTGAATAAAAATTGTTTGTAGTTCTTTGTAGGGCACAGAGCCAAAACAGAGCTTGGACACGATTCTTGATAATTCCCAAAGGACTGCCCTCTGAACATTCATCCAGTCAATGAAATAGCTGGCTAAATAAAAACGATTTGGCCTCATTCCTTTGAGGAAGCCAAGATAAGCTAGAATGGTTATTTGAACTAGGAAGTGAAACAGACAATATCTTTGAAATGGTCATATCATAAACCAGTATTTCTCTACCCAGTCAATGGGGACTCCAGAGAGCTGGGAGCAAGCAAAAAACTGGACAGTCTGAGGGTCACAAAGGACCGGGTTGAGAAGTTATCACAGACCAATGGGTGATTGCGTGACTCGAAATGCCCGTTTTGCATATATCACCCAAAGTGTGCGATAACCATCAGTAATACCCAGAACTATTAAACGCTGAAGCCTGACAAAAACAAATCTAGGGGGACTGAGAGATTGAGCACTGAAGGGTCCAAATAAAGCTGGAGCAGCTGTTTAGGCAGGAACCATCTTGGTGAGTTTGGGGACCTTGGGACCAGGGGAACTGAGACAACAGCAGATGCATCGGTCCATCAAGTCCATCATGGCCAATGAGTTACAAAATATAACACCACTACACTACATACATCTGAAAAGCATTCGTCACTCATACCACAAACGCAGATGCACTGGCTGCCATGAAAAAAATAAGAAAACCTGAAAACTTGTGATAACTCCTTAATCAATGCTTGACGTCGGCTGTGTATCGATACTATAAATTGAGCTGTGGTATAAACACGCCTTTGGGATCCATTCAGAGGTTACACTCAAACACATCACAAGTCTGCCTCATTTATCACTCTACAGCCGTGCGTTCTTTTTTTCCCCCGAGACTAAGAAACCTCATAAAAGCCCATTGGATGATTAAGACAGTGTTCCCGGGCCTATTTTAGGGGCTGGGGGATGTGTGGGAATCGCGCATTTGCTGGGCCTCGAGCTGAGGCTGTCATTGTTTTTGGAGCTACTGTAAGCATGTGCTTCCATGGCAAATGTCCACCAGCAAGCCAATGACCCCCGTCTTGTTTCCCCCACCTATTATATAAAATTATGCATAAAATTGGACTGTACTGCCCTTAAAATTAATGTTATTCAGTTATGTCCATACAGTTGAATACTAATGTATTTCATTGCTACCGTTCACTCTGACCTACAGTGTATTGTACATATTTAAAAATCTGGTCATTATTTTATTTGTGCATAATTGCGGTCACATTACATTATCAGGAATGTGGGGTCTTTGCATGTTTATCTGCCATAACTTCATGCAGATAATATTCAGCGGTATTTGTGATTAAGAGTCACATTAAGATCAAAGACAAATCTTGTGTGTTTGCTTTCTACATCATTGAGCCCGATAAGCCGGGCGAGGTTTATAGAGCCTACAGCGTACGAGTCAGGGTCGCAACCCAGAGGAAACGGGAAGCGCAGATGTGACCGTGACTCGTGAGCTAAGTGGTGTTATCCAGCACCGTCACGACCTTGGCTAATGCAAAGCTGGTCATCAGATAAGCCCAGATCTCCTAATTACTCCATGTCCTCCGTCCTGGAAGCATGCCATGGGTCTGGCTATTCTGGGATGATCTGAGGAGAAGGTTATAAGACTATAAAAAGCTCCTGCACACCTCACTGGTGCTCCACAGGGCTTCACATGGGTCACCACAGAGGCAGACATTCACCTACTGACTCATTAAGCAGATCATTTGTGGTCAGTGGTACCTGATCAGATACCCTTAGGTTTACTAAATATGATGCTACAGGCAGCTGCATCCTGGATCCTTGTGAAATTCCTGAGGAACTATTCAATTATATACACGAGTAACAGCATCACTACCTGTTGGACATTACGCATAGAGCTCCTTTGCCAGTGAGCATCAATATTTTATATCACAGTCAGAAAAGGTGAACCTCCCCCTACAGCACTAATTTGGTAACTACATAAATATTACAAGCAAAATATGAAAATTGTCCTGTTTGGTGAAAATATTTCCAGATCCCCATAGAGAAATACTTTATCAAACATGCAAAACTGGCCTCCGCCTTCCATCCACCCATCTTCTGTCGCTTATCCAGAGGCTCATCCTCCCTTCCTCCCTCACTCGTGAACAAGACCCAGAGATACTTAAACTCCTCCACTTGAGCCAGTAACTTATCCTTCACCAGAAGATGGCAATACACCCTTTTCCAGCAGGTCACAGCCCAATGAAGCCAACATCTGCAAAAATAAACATGATCCTGAATCCACCAGACTGAATCCCCTCTGCCCCTTGGCTACGCCTAAAATTCTGCCCATAAATGTTATGAATGGAATTGGTGACAAAGGGCAGCCAACACCAGGAACGAATCTGACTTACTGCTGGCAATGCAAACGAAACTCTTACTCCATTTATACAGGGACCTGATGGCCCATAACAGACCTCATACCCCATACTCCTGGGGCACCCCCCACAGGACCCCCAGAGGGACACGATCATATGCTTTTTCCAAGTCCTCAAAATACATGCAGACTGGTTGGGCAAACTCCCGTGTATTCTTGTTGAAGAGCTGGTCCAGTGTCCTGCGGCCAGGATGGAATCCGTATTGTTCCTCCTGAACCCGAGGTTTGACCAACAGATGAACCCTCTTTTCCAGTACCCTAATATAGACCTTCCCAGGGAGCTGAAGGAGTGTGATCCCCCTCAAATTAGAACATATCTAGAGCTTTCAGGAACTCAGGGTGGATCTCATCCACCCCCAGAGCCTTTCTACCAGACGGTGACCTCAGTCCTCATAATAGGCAAGTCTTCCTCCAGGTCTTCCAGTTCTATTTCCTCCAAGGAAGGCACATCAGTGGGATTCAGGAGATCCTCGAAATACTCTGTCCACCGGCTGACTATATCCCCATTTGAGATCAACAATTCTCCATCCCTGCTGTAAACAGCAAGGGTAAAGCCTTGCTTCCTCCTCCTGAGTAACTTGATGACTTGCCAGAATCTTTGAGACCGACTGAAAGTCCTTCTCCATGGTCTTGCCAAACTCCTCCCACACCCGAGTTTTTGCCTCAGTAGCTGCCAAAGCCACATTCCGCTTGGCCTGCTGGTACCTGTCATCTGCTTTAGGAGTCCCACAAGCCAACCAAGCTCCAAAGGCCTCCTTCTTCAGCCTGACGGCTCCCTTTATGGGTACTGGGGTTGCCACAACAACATTACGGCCACAGCTCCTCGAAGTCGCCTCAGCAATGGAGTCCCGGGACATGGCCCATTCAGGGTCAATGTCCCTTGACTCCCTCGGGATGCAGGAGTAGTTCTGCTGGAGGTGAGAGTTGAAGATCTCCCAGACAGAGGCCTCTGCCAGATGATCCCAGCACACCCTCATTTTGTGATTGGGTCTAACAGGTCTATCCAGCATCTTCCCCCACCATTGCCCAACTCACCACCACGGTGATCAGTTGACAACTCAGCTTCTCTCTTCCCCTGAGTGTCCAAAACATGCAGATGCAGATCTGATAATATAATTTCAAAATCGATCATTGCACTGCAGCCTAGGGTGCTCTGGTACCAGGTGCACTTATGAACACCCTTATGTTCGAAAATGGTGCCCGTTCTGGGCAAACTGTGGTTAGCACCGAAGTCCAATAACCGACCACTGCTCAGATTCCGATCGTACAGATCATTCCTCCCAATCACACCCCTCCAGGTTTCACTATGGTTACCCATGTGAGCGTCAAAGTCCCCAAGAACAATGGAATCTGCAGCAGGAGCACCTTCCAGCATCCATACAAGGTCTCCAAGAAGGTCAGATACCGTATATCTGTGCCTTCCACAGCAGCTCAGGCTCCTATCCCACCAGTGTTTACATTCTATGTACCTATAGCCAGATTTGGTCACCTGACCCCCATGGCTCCCCCTGCAGATGGTGTGCCCAAGTAGCCCTTTCTGCCTATGCCTGGCTACGGGTAGTGGCTCAGCCACCGGGTGCTTGCCTTCGAGCTCCCCAGCCTGTTTCCAGAGTGGGGCCCTGGTCACCCCACTAATATACTCGTAATGGGGGGGTCCTCTACCCTCATTAATGTCATTCTATTAGTCAACAGGCATTTCAAAAGCAGCAATGCCAGCTAGCAGAGAAAAAATTTATGTACTAAAATAGACACCAAAACTATAACAGTGCTGTAAAATGGGGAATTCATACAAACAAATGACAGAAATCCATCGTACTTCTCTAGGCCGCCCCCCAAAAAATGTATGGATCTTTATAATACCCACTGACTATTCAGAAAATGCACATAATTATTTTAAATTTAGGGGAGTTCATTTTCCTTAATCCCTCGCAAGATCTTCACAGATAAGAAATGCTAAACTCTGCCTGGCTTGCACTCAGAAGCACTCTAATTACGCCTGCATGCTTTGCCAGACGGCTTGATGAGCCTCTATGGAGAAAATGAGCCACTTTGTCATCACAGGCTTTCAAGTCAAGCGGCAGCTGATTGGACACACTGTAACCAATAAGCAGTGAGCGACCAATGAAACACTGAAAATGACCCTTTTTTACCTTTCATTCTTATCGTTTCATCTCAGGAAAGGTTAATTCTGTTCCCCACTAAGTAAGGATTCATTTACATAAAAACAGAACTAGACAGGTAAGGCCACTGTCATTTATTAACCACTGCCACTTTAACCTGACAACCTTGTTGTCCCACTTGCATGTTGTTGTACATGTGTATGTATATTGAATTCAATTTATTCCTCTCAATATGTTGCTATTTATTGTTCTTTATTGTTGTTACATGCTGTTGAAGTCTCCAGGGAGAAATGCAAGCAAGTATATCATTGTACAAATGACAATAAACACTTTTGAATCCTTTGAATCCTTGAATATTTTATCCTAGGATGCAGAGTAGATTAAAGTGTAGGCTGTAGCTGCGCTGAACCATAAAGGCATGCTACCCGCACACAGCCATATGTCCAATTCCTTAAATGGCTGTGAATAATACACTCTAATAGCCTCCCTGGTCTAATTTTTCCATGATAAAAATATCATGCTGGGTATTTGCCTGGGATAAAGTAAGAATAAAAAAATACCAGAAAGGCAGGCAGTGAAGTAATTTGTGTGTTAAGAGAAACAGGATGTTTCTTTTTTTGTCTATGAAGCTAAATAGACGAGAAACTCAGGGAAACTACACTGTGTAGTATGTATATAATGCCTTCCGGCGCACTGCATATACTGCCGTCCGCACACCGCCCAGCACCGGGCGCACTGCATATACTGCCGTCCGCACACCGCCCAGCACCGGGCGCACTGCATATACTGCCGTCTGCATACCGCCCACAACTTATTTCTAAACTCATTCGTACAAATAAGGGTGGTGGGGCATGATAAAAAGGCTCAGTCTGAGACCTTATTCATAGTGGTTTTGCTCCAGTATGATCTAGGATCGGTACCCAGTAGCAGTGGAGAGCCACAGCATATGGGTCACACCTCTAAGGCAGGGGTGTCAAACTGCAGTCCTGGGGGGCTGCAGCCCTGTGTAGCTTAGTTCTTTCCCTGTTCCACCACAAATGATTCAGCTGAAGAGCTGTGTGGGAATTAGCACAAGTTGAATTAGGTGTGTTAAACGAGGGGAAACCCAAAAATGTGCAGGGCTCCGGCCCCCCAGGACTGGAGTCTGACACCTGTGCTCTAAGGGGTCTGTTTGCTCCAAGAGCTTGAATGCGCCCTTGGATGAACCCAACCCCCCTCTGTGCGCCTTTCAACATGCAAATATGTTCTTCTGCCCTCGCCTGACAGACAGGTGCACTGGGCAGCCAAGAGGCACAGAGAGCGGTATGTGGCAGAAGCCTTACAAAGCATGATGAAATGCTGAGCACTGTGTGTGTGTGTGTGTGTGTGAGTCTGACAGAGAATATACTGCCTCTGTGTGTAGTACTTACCACAGGCACAAGCATCTCTTTGTTATTATTTATGTCCTGTGTCTTTTTAAATAATTTTTAGCTCTTCATTAATACCACCATTACAATTAGCCACATGTAGGTGTATCTAGCCAATAAAGTAAAATCTGATTCTGGGGAGGGGGGGGGAACACACGACCAAACCCATAATGGCCATTACCGTGACCATAGCTGTCACCACTGTCCTTTTCCCCGTTACTGAGAGTGACTGACCCAGAGGGTGACTGGTAATACCCCACAAACCAGTACATCCAAACCCATTCAATCCTTCTACCTGGGGCGTCCATGAAGACAACGATACGGCGAGTTTTATGTTTGGATAAAACGGCCCCACCAGCATGTCTGGGGGGGGGGGGGGGGGGGGGGGGGGTACTTTTTGAGAGTGCTATGCTTGTCTGTCTGCTTCTTTAAGCTCTATATTTATTACGAAAAAGCATGTTTTAATTCCAACTGTCTCAGTGAAACCTATGCAAAGGTATTTATAATTTCCTAAAACATTTGTGGAATGAATGAATGAATGAATGAATGAACTAAAGAATGAGCTGTCCGTCATCACAAACAGTGAGCACATGTAGAAAACCTTGCTGTATGAAATTAGACATATGGAAACAGAACAAAGCAGAACCTCTTATGGTCTGGCGGTATAAATAAAACATGCATTACTGTATAAATAATTAAGCAAGAACTTAGGAATATGTGGCGCTGTAGCAGTGCGTTAAGGATGAGGTTCCTGTGTTCTGGTCTAGATTCTAGAAGATTTTACCCTTAAGATTGTTTCTATTATGCAGTTGAGATGTCTACAAATTAGCCATTTAATTAACCGCCCATAGAAAATCGTAATCTCGTGCTTTCCAATTAATAAACACATTAATGGCTGATTTTTATTCAGTCTATTCTTTCTGTTTAATATAGTCAGACGACGTAAGCAGTTGTGGTAGCAAAACGTAAAGCAAAGAAAACACGGCGAGGATACACACGTCTCTGACCATACTTAATCTGGCAAAGCTCCGGAATCATTATGCTGTTTAGTAATCGAAGTTCACAATAATTTTAAAAAGTACGGAGAGGGGAAGAGCGAGTGGGGTTACATGAAGAATTAAAGATATGCATGCCCGGTGTTATGCAGCGAACAAAGTTACCCAACTAGGGAAGAAAAGTCTGCCTCAGACATAGCTATCATTCACATTTCAATCCATCATTTCCGTTTGGTTCACCTTTGCTTAGGGAACGCCAGGCTTATAATAATAATAATAATAATAATAATAATAATAATAATAATAATACACCAAAATAAATAGCCTAAAAGGGGTTCATTTTTCTTTCAGGGTTTAAGTTTAACGACGCATCTATTTATTTAGCGCCATCTGTGCCTCACCACATTGTTCGCTGGTATTATAGAGACTTTTCGGGAATATTTGATCGAATTCTGCCTCTGCTTTTAACGCTTGAAGCCATACCTTAAAAAGTATTTATTAAATAAATAATATTGTATTCAGGAGCTAAACGTTGAATTAATCGGCCTTTTCTTTGGTGCAATGGCAACATTTGAGAGAGCAAAGAAGAGTATTTTGATAAATTACCCGACGATTATTTACTTGCTGCGTTGGGGAAGGACAGTAAACTAACATCATCGAAACGCTACTGCTGCTTGGTACGAGATAACACAGAAAACAGCTCCTCAAACTAAAATCAACAAGTAATCGTAAGTTAATAAACCCTGTCGAGTGCGACTGCTAAAATTACAGACTAATAATAAGCGAAGCATGAATAGCATATGCACGATTTTATCCCATTTGTTCCTTTATACGACGTGCAAAATCCCGCACTGGCATTAAATACACCGCGGACTCATGCATTTAATTACATGGATTATTACTTTGTATCAGTTTCAGGATTACCAGCGTCCTTCGTGTGAAACCGAAGACGCCTTCAATTAAGTTACAGCATAACAAAACTGCCCAGCTCACGCTGATCAGGAGCTGGCGGTTCTCCAATACAAAGGTAGCTACAACAATCAACCAACGGATGCGATCATTTATTATAAAGTAGCATAATTTACCTGATTAGATTCCCGTATAGAAGTGCATACATCCAAAACAGGAGCGCTGTTGGCATCAGGTACGGCTGGCGTTACTCCTTTGTAGGACTTTGGGAAAGAAAGCAGCGGCTTTGGTGATCTCACTAGAGGGAGGGGAGGGCTTCAGGGAGGCGGGGAGGGAGGGACAATCCAGCCGCCGTCCGTGAGGTCATCCCGGCCAGTTTCGGGTTACATTCCCAACTTTCTGTCACTATTTTACACAGAAACACTAACTGATAATAAGC
>JAODJU010000035.1:5113475-5125917 GCA_026776725.1 Gnathonemus echidnorhynchus
GGGGATGGTGCTGTGAGTACGCTCTCCTATGCTCACTGTGGGGATGGTGCTGTGAGTACGCTCTCCTATGCTCACTGAGGGGATGGTGCCGTTAACACACTCTCCTATGCTCACTGAGGGGATGGTGCACTGTTAGCACACTCTACTACGCTCACTGAGGGGATGGCGCCATTAACACGCTCTCCTATGCTCACTGAGGGGATGGTGCTGTTAACACGCTCTCCTACGCTCACTGGGGGGATGTTGCTGTTAACAAGCTCTCCTATGCTCACTGAGGGGATGCAGTGTTGGGCATTTCAGATCCAGTAGCTACAAACCCAGACCGGGATTTTGTTTCGACCAACCAGCTGAGCATAAAGAGTCACAGTCACAGGGTATTCAACTGGTTAGTAGAAACAAAATCTTGGTCTGGATGTGTTACTACTGGACCTGAAATGCCCAACACTGAGGGATGGGGCACGCTCTCCTTGTTTGGCTACTCAGAGACCCTGTATGTTTAATGTTTGCATTTTTTTTCACCCAGCCGCCTGAGCCATTGATGCATGTGTCTCAGCATGGCAGATTGGCCAGTTGTGCCAGTTTTTAGCTAGGGCATTGATTCAGATTAATATTAAGATGCAATTTATCGATCCCATGGGGAAATTCTAGTTCCTAGTGAGAAATTCTTCATGTGTTTTGAGTACTTCTGCATCATGGCTGGGAATTGTGACCTGATCTTTCACTTTGGGCCAAGTGTAGCTGATACTGTTGAAAATGCTCTTATCAGCAAAAGCCAGAGGTTCACCGATGACTCACGGCAGCGATGGAGAGATGAGGGCGACACTCATAAACACGGATTGGTCTGGCTGCTATCGGGGGCCGCGTCTTGCTGCAAAGTCATTTGGCAGCAGGAATGGAATGTCAATCAGCAGATCTGGAGTGTGTGTGGAGCATCGTGGTTGTCAAAGCCTTGTGTGGTCCCGGCAACCAGACAAGCATTCCATCACGCCTGGACATTCATTCCATCAATCATTTAAGACCATCGACTACATGAGCCTGAGAATTCACTTTTCAGACAGCGGCTATAAAATATCTACAGGAGGCATGATCTATGGTTAACAGCACTGATTCCAGGGTATGGAAGTAACAACAACAATACAGCAATAACAGTAAATACATCAAAAAACTATCCTCTTTAAAAAATATTTAATTTGGACTTGTTGCCATCTTAAGTGTTTATTACAGTTTAGCCACAATGGCAATATAATTCACTTCAGAGAAAAGAATCAATGACTCAGATGCATACATAGATTACACCGAAGCTAATGCAATTCCCTTTCTTGGCAGGCTTGTATTAAATGAGAGCCAAGGGACGTCACACACAATTTATGATCAATATTTGTAGGAGAGCTGCAAATAAAATGCCTTTTTAAGTTCTGGTTGCAGCTAAACATTTGCCCAATAAGTAAAGGTAATTTGATATCTAAAGATACTGGATAGCATAATATCTTTTTACCACATAGAAATATATATTTAGCAAAATTAGCACACTGCATTTCTGCTGGCCTCTAGTGGAAAATGCAAACAACCCTAATTTTAAATATATCCATCCATCCATCCTTCTTTGAGCTGCTTATACTGGACAGGGTCTCAAGGTGGAGCATTTAATAGGCCAGTAAAAGGATTCTCTAATGAGGACTGAAGATGAGATATTATCCAGGGCAATTAAATTTTCTATAATAAACTTCATTATGTTAAATTAATCATAGTCTTTTACTAACAATCGCAAACCATGTTGTTATTAAACTGCCCGCAGTGATGTTGAAAACTGTAACTAGAGCTGGCTGAATAACTACATGTTTCACCTTAAGGTTAAAATGCCAGCATAATATAGCAGAGTACTTAATGTTAATTACAAAATCTAGCTGTATAAATAGAGGTTTGAAATGTACAAAAACACCTGCTTAAATACTTATGATCCAGAATACATTTTACTTATTCTCGCCAATGTGTTTTTGGAAAGGAGGACCAGACAGTCTCTGGAACAATTGGGGTTTAAGGGCTTTACTCAGGGGCCCAGGAGTGAAATTACTCTGCCAACCAGCAGTTTTGAACCTGCAACCTGCAGAACACAGGCACCGGTATCCTAACCTATTGAGCCGCAGACAGAGTGACACATTGACACACTTGTTCAGGCCAAAAGCCCCAGAGTCTGGTTTCCTCAGTTGCTCCATTCAAACATTTTGCTGTGGATAACAGGATTATTGGGCGGCTGTAATGAGGGCAGTTAAACTGCTCACAAGGAATCAAGGACATGGAGAGGAATCATGAATCATAAAACAAGGACAAACACACAGGCCGACCCAAGGCATAAGCGAACCAAGGGGCTGCTTAGGGCCTGGCAGCCACCAGGGGGCGCCCTAGCTGATCAGCCTGTCAGAATGGAAAGGACGATGACAAATGACAACTAGGTTAATCAAATTTTGCTTAGGGCCCTGAAAAGGGTTTAGCCACTCCTGCAAATATCGTAATAAGGAACAGAAGAGAGGCAGGAATAGGCTTATCTGATATGTGTAAACAATTGCTATTAAACACATTTTACAAGTGACTATCTGCTTATATAGATATTATGAATATTGTCTTAAGGCAATTTTTTAAAATAAAATTTTATTACAAGCTCACGTAAATTGAACAGTCCATTAAATAAATTTAAACATTTTGTGTAAAAGTGCTATTATGCAATGGGCCCATGGTATGTTTATAGAAAGTATGGGAATGTTTGTCTTTGCTGAAGAAATGTTGTCCACAAGATGGCAGTCTTAGCTTTCCATTTTTTTTTTTTGGGATAGTGTCCTAAGGATATCCAGCCTTATATACAACAGTCACAATGAACAATATGTATGACGTGGAACAAAATATTTAGTCACTGGATATGACAAAGTGATCATTAAATGACCCTATAGAAGGTCACCATACTTTCCTAACTATAGGGGTCTATTAAAACTGAGTCAGATTGAACAGCACAGTACTGGTGAGCTTCTCAAAACCTGGTCAAACAATACATGTTTCTGTTTTCCCTTTTCGGGGACCCATGCTAACGTTCCTTCAGGATTTATTTGGCAATTATTTCCACACACGACTGAATCGCCGAAGACTGAATCGGGGAGCATAGCATGGGAGAGGCAGCACGCACAACTGTGGCATGTTGAGATCTTTAAGGAAGCAAAGGATTTGAGAGCTTCAAGAAAGTATGGGAATGATGCTGCTTTGTCAACATTTCAAATGACTCTGTGTGGCAGATTGTGTTCGGTGATTTGAAAGCTCTGAAATACAGACACCCATCAAAAAGAAAACAAAAACACTAGTAAAGGAAAATAAAAAATGAAAACATGTATGAGAGTCTAAAAGTCACCCTAATCTCTAGACAGTATCGTCCCCAGAACACACAGAACATCCTCTTCACAAGGATCCTGCTACTCTTTAAACCTCAGTGTGGGGATTAGAACAGGGTCAACTAGAGTGTGGTGCTTGGGCAGTTTGTTGGCCTGATCTCATCAGCCTGTAAAATAATCACTTTGAAAAACACTTCAATATATCGTGTTTTTCTCTAATTTCAAAATTATCATACACATACAACTTCTGTTTACCTAGATTTAATGTGTGATATAATCCAAAGCCACATTTCCAAATCAAACCATAGAAACAGACTCAACTGATGTTTATAAACCAGACTTTAAACTTAAATCAAGGTTTGCCTGTATATCGTATATCCTGACTTTACATATTCATAAAAGATTTCAGATTAATGGGATTATCCTGCTTGCTGAAATACATGAAATGTAAAATAAGACCAATATAAATGTCTCTGACAGTATTCACACCAAACGTTTACTGAATAGCAAGTGCTTTATACTTACCAAAACATGAAGTATGCAGTCTTCGAGGGAACAGAGTTTCATTGAGAGACACGCATTGGCATATATTTTGGAGACAATGACCCACATGTGATGGTCTGGCCTATGCAATAATTTTCAGCTTTCTTGCTCTCAGTTTATTCTGGACAAAGTCATACTTCAATGAACCAGTAAGGCTGAGAAACATACAGTACCTATACTTTTATTCACTTTGTATTTTAAACTTGTGCTTCAATCCATTACCATCCTGGAGTTGTTGTGACCTTCTGTGCTGGACTCACTGAGGAAGCTCTGAAACATGCCCTGAAGGGAAAACAAAGGCACACTGACCCTCCACATCATCTCCTGGACCAGATAGATGAAGACTCTCAGCCAACAGCATAAATAGATACAAAGAGCAGAGCAGTCACCTGATAACTTAGCAATGGTACCAAGTGCGTTGTGGAGGAACAGAATGGTCGCTACAGGAACTGTGTAGTCCACGTGGTTCTTCATTGCCATCTTGTGGACAATCATAATTTGCAATGATGATCATGCTTCAGGGCAACAGGAAGGTGAGGCCAAGCTTAGTGGTGGAGAGCAACATGCTGACTTACACAGAGATCACTGGATTCATGTTACTGAAAATGGTTATCAATACATTCCTGGCCAATGCCCAGGTGAAGAAGCAGAGCAACTCCATTGGAAGAGTGGGATTTGTAACAAATGGGATTTTCTCTAGGCCGATGCTGGTAATCAGGTGTTCCTGTCATAGAAGAGATTCTCAGGGAGAGATGCCTCTCCAAATGAGAAAGCAAGTACAAGAGATACAGGAGTGTAAGGAAACACAAAATTCATGGTTCAGTACAGACCTCGGTTTGGGGTTCACAGTTTTGGTACTGCTGGGAAAACAGAATTTGTTTTCAAATTATTATTAAAGTTAGGAACAGGTGTATAGCCTATAGTTATTTTTCAGCCCAATTTCTTTTTCTGTCACGTTCGCCATGGGGAAACTAACTTTCAGAGACAGTTTCTGTCTTGCTCCAGATGAAGACACACTTGGAGGGTCGTGTCAAATGAGGTTGCACATTGGGTGTGCTTCCAGCAACATATCTGAGTTTGGAATGACAGAGCTGACACATTCTTTCTCATCTCTCATCAACTAATCTCTCTCTCTAGTGCACTTTAACGGGAAACCAAAATGTTCCCAATGCACCAATTATGACTGACTGTAACCAGTATTAGCTTTAACCAACTCACAGCTACAGTTAGCATAATGTTATCCATGTTGACCCTCCATTTGTAAATTTAGGTTCCAACCGTGTCTATAAATGTATTAATTTGTTTCATTGTCCATACTGAACCAAAATTATGTACCAAATTGCACACGATGGCACATGAACTGTTACCACCCCAGTACATATAGTTATGGCAGCAGATTTAGGGTCTGTGGGGAATGAAGTCCAACACTGGTAAGTTCATGATGGAAGTGAGCTTCTTCTTCCTCTTGATACTGAACTCAGATCAGTGCTGGTCAACCTATTAGGCAACGTAGGCAGCTGCCTGGAGTGTCATCTTCTGAGGAGACACTGACTTAGTCAGCCCATTTCACTCTGTCTCCGATTGGGGGCCCTGACGGAGATGCTTACCAAGGGCACCACATTGGTTTTGACCTGTATTGACTCAGATTTCACCATATGGTAAAAAAAAGTAAAATATACTGGTGGAAATCCAAATCCAGCAAGGGTGCCCCAAAAGGCCACTGGTGTCATGAATGACTTTCTCAGAGCCATTGGGCCCACCTGTGCTGCTCAAGGTGATCTCCAACAACGGCACGGCCCAACCTGAATGGAGACACGATTTGCCAGAGCCTCAGCTCTTCATGATGAACTGAGTGTCTACTTCAAGGTTCCATGGGAACCAGAAAAACCACTTTACCACAGACTGCTCAGAGAATTAATTTGTTTTTTTTGATGGGCACAGGCCTACTTATCTTAGCCTTGCAGCATGATGATAAACTAAAAAAAAAAATGGACACTTGCAAATGCAAACTTATGGCTGCTAAGATAAGTATTAATCAAATAAGAATAGAGAACCTCAAGACTAGAAAGAATGGCACCCCAGAACCATTTTATCATTTTGCTTTTGTTATTTTGCAGTTGTTATCATTGCTTTATATTGCATATCCTCTTATGTAGAAGAAGCTACAATGTCCCATATTCAAGTGTAAGATGAAACAGTAAAGATGTTTAAAATTATTAAACATGATTTGTAGCACAAATGATAAGAAACCATAGGACAAATAAAAGTTTTATTCGCTACTTTGGCAATAGGAAGTCAACAGTAACTACACTATTCCCATAATCCAAAAGATGAAAAAGATTCCATTGTGGGCAAGGGCAGGTAATATTGATAAGTACTGTTTGTTATGCAAGACATCAACAGGTTGTCTCCACATTGCTGTTTACTTTACCTCCTGCTCTGAAATTCAAACACACGTCTCCACAAAAGCCTGATATTGACGAGCTTTACCATAATCATATTGTCTGAGGGAATTTATTCCCATATGACTTGCAGAGAAATGCTGCCTAACTTTCAAAAATTATTCCAAGCTACCCTCAGGTCAAAGCTTTCTAGTTCAAAAAAGGCTTGTAGATTTATATGGCACTTCATTATAATGGATCCAATTACTTTTCAGGATTCATAACACTAATAGCCCAGAGGCATTAATACTGTTTTTAATTAGCTAATCATGGATTCATTTATTTATTCAGAATTTGTAATACATTACTGTTGTGATACCAGTCTGTGCTTTCATATAATTTACCGGTATTATGATTTAGTATAGCTAGAGAAATATAAATGCAAAAAAAAAAAAAACAATAATAGCAAATGAAAGTAAATAAAGATGGAAATAGGGGAAAGGGAAAATGCTGACAGAGAGACAGCTGTCCTCTTGGAGTTTATGAAAGAAAGTTCAGGAATAACATTGATAACAGACCCGCATGAAGTTGTGGATTCACTGCTTTAAAAAAAGAGGATAAACAATTTCGGTATCACTTTACTGGACGTGGCACAAATTGGTTACTACTGAAGTATAAATTATAGACAAATATAGTCGCTACTTGAGATAAAAGATGTGTCACAATTCATTCATGATGAACAAACATGAGATCAGTGTTTCACTTGTGCTATTCACTACTGGTTCATTTGTACATTTACAGAATCAACTGATATAGTAACAAACTTAGTAACTGCTTGGGATGCATCATGCAACATGATTCTTTAATGATCAACAGGTATGATATCAGTATTTAAATCATGTTATTCATGGCTTGTTCCTTCAGTAGTTATTAAATTAGATATAGTAACAAATATAGCAACTGAGATAAAACGTCACAATTCATTAATGATGAATAAACATGAGATCAGTACATAACTAATATTTAGTTTGTAGTTAATACCTAAGTAATAGTATAATACTGTATTACTTGAGTGCCATTAATTGCTTATGTGAAGACGTGTTACTGAGAAAAAGGATTTGTAAAATAGCCCTAAGTGAAAGCCATAAATATGGATATTACACATCTACATGTGATCATTATCTTTTAACAAATTATTTGCAATGGATTTTGCTTGAATGTGCTTAATCTCATATGACTATGCTGCACTATTTTGGGCTTTCAAACCGACATACAAAGCAAATGTCACACGGGGAGCTGCACTCTTCATCACTGCAGTCTTTTTATAGGCTTAAGCCTGCTGCTACAGCTCCAGTACTTCTCTGTCAAATTCTACTGGCCTCACTCACATAAATGCATTTTAACAACCTGCTCAGTAACACTTATGAGGAAAATGGGCCTGTTAAAAGCAGCCCAGTGAGTCCTGCACCAGTACGTTAGCACACATGTGAGAAAGTGACATTTTCAGACTAAAACGTATTAGTTCTGGTGATAATGGGCTTCATCTTTCTCAAGGGTGAGTGCCCTCTTGTGGTTGTCTCATAGAACTTGCTCGAGCTGTAACTAGATGCTATGCAACTAAAAAGGAAGAAAGAAAATAGCAAAACTTGCAAGGAATGCTCCTACTCTAAGTCGCTTGAGAAAAGAATTAGAGAGGTCAGCAGAAAACTAGAATCTCAAAAGGCATCAGCTATGGACCGAGGAACTATGGACCACCTTATCAGGACCCCCGTGGTCAGCTGCCAGACGATGAGTCAGATCCTTGGCAAACCTTTCTTTCAAACCTAGTGGGCAATGATGGAGGGCAGGCCTTCCCGCAAATGTGCGTTGCCATGGAAACACCCAAACACAAGGTACCACATGACCTCACAAACTGGAACAGGGCCAGTAAGGAGCTGCTATTATTGCGAGATAAATTCAGGAAAACACAAGCTCAATGAAAAGACAGCGAGGAAGAGATTCAAGCTTGTTTCAGTCTTATCGGCGCTGATGTTGTTCAAAGTATTTCAGGAAGAAAGAGCAAAGACAACAAAATATGCAACATCTACAGTTTAAAGCCACTGAAAATGTATGATCCACCAGTTTCATGATAAAAAATTTGCAGAGCACTGGAAGAAACCGTAAAAATACAGATCATTTAATGGGAGCGCCAGTTCTGTGAAAACCACACGGCGTTACATATGTATGCTTACCTCCAAGTCAGAAATTACTGATCATGAATAAAATCGTGATTAGGTGGGCCATGGCATGGATAGGGAAGGATTTTTTTGTGTTTTTATAATAGCATCATAATTAGAATAATCATAATTTCAATAGCATAATAATATTGTGCCCTGTTATAATAAAATAACATTGTACATGTACCTCTGCATATAAAATCATCTGCAAAAAGGTCAATGTCTATTATTGCATGTTTCTGTGATTTTCCACTAGGGCTGTATGGGATATTTATTTATTGTTCTTCTCCATAATGATAGTATCATCTGTGGTGAGGTCGTCTGGGAGCAGGAGTCACACCCTGGTACTATGTCCCCATTGCTTGAGACGGAGTCAATGGGGTCACGTGATTGGCTGCTCGTTTCATAGCGGCCCATCTGTTTGGCCGTCTGCAGTCTCCCAGCATCCTCGTCACCCGCTCGTCGTACGTCTGTCACAAAGGCAGCCCGGTACAGGCTCACCAGACCTCGCAGCAACAAAAGCCCTCTTCTTCTCCAGCTCGGGGATGAAGCACCCATTTACAACCATTCTGGTCCTGTGTTGCTTAACGGGGAACCCAGGAGTAACCGTGGATGTATTTTAACTTTAGATTATGCCTGTCTTCCCCAGGCAAAATATTAGGTGTTTTCAAAATATATGTTGTCATGACTTATTTATCGCACTGTATAGCAGATCGAATTAAACATAATATACTGCTAATTAATATGTATATATCAAGTATGGAACTCTGTATAATCTGTATTGTTTATGATCAAATGAAACATGACTCATTCTTCACGTAGGTTCTCTACTTGTCATAGATGTTTCATAAAATAACTAAACTTTAAGAAACTTTATTTACATTACAGCAATATATTAAGATTTTCCACATTTTGCATTAATGATTTTATTTCTTAAATGAATTGGTGACTATGATCATTCTATTAATTGCCTCTGTTTTTCTCCCAACCTTAAAAATGATACATAAAAGAGGTGTGTGTGATCTGCCCATCTTAAGGCCAGTACATTGTGTTGTAAGTCTGCAGTCTGTCCCCAGTGAAGGGCACGATGGGCATCGTGGATGCGATGCCAGTGACTCAAAGGACACACACTCCTAAGCACCTGTTTTGGAACCGTGAGAGTAAACCTATGCAAACTCAGGGGGAATACACAAAATTCACACACACAAAGCTAAGTGTGCAATTCAAACCCTCGACTGGGGAGGTTTGAAGCAACAGCAATACCTGTTACTCTGCTACTCAACACTCATACAGCGGTATCCCAAAAAATGGTGTGTTTTGCTAAGAAATACTATGTGCACGATTGTTCAGACCTAAATAATATCCTGATAGATATATCTCCACCTCACCACTCACCTGTCCTCTAGATTGTTATTGTATTTTTAAATGTTGTACACTGCACATTACATTTTAGTATTGCTTTGTATCTTTTGCATTGTATTCTGTATTTTTCTATTGTATATGTACAGTTGTGTATATGTATCCTGTATCCCGTGTTTTCAGTGGCCTCCAGTCTTTTCCTGTTTCCCATGGGAGTTATAAAGAAACATTTGAAATGTAAGGATGCTATGACAGCTCAATGATTAAGTTGTGTAGTGTAGTCTCCAGCAATGATCCTTGTAATTGGTTCTGAATTTGCATGTACTGCCTGTGTTTATGCAGGTTTCATAAGGTACTTATGGACCATGGCAGGATGTTTACCAGAAAGCGAGGTAAAGCAGAAAATACTATTACCCCGAATTTTGTTAAAATAGCACAATTAAAGGGTGACAAGTAAATTTCCACCCACAGCGATACGCACTGGCTTCACTTGTGTGTGGTCCTGTTAGATTCGTGTCGTAGCAATGGAGTGAGAGAACGGTGATTATTATGGATTATGGATGGACATTTGGGCGGCAAAGTCATCTGACCCATTGTTGAAAGGAAACAACACAAGAATCAGTGTTGGAGAGTCAACAACAGTTTCTTGTTGTCCCACGTATGTGAAATATATTTTCAATCCAACAAAGAATCATCTATCATGCAATAGAGGGTGTTTTGTCACTGAGCTTCCTGAACTGGCTGCAAGACAGCAGCAAGAGGCTAAAATAAGGGAACAGGGGGAGTGAGAATGGCCCCCTCTCTCCATTGGTGCATGAGATTTTGGTGTTCAGTTGCTGTTTCCAGTTTTATTGTCACATGTGCTCGGAAGGAACACAGTCAAATGCTTGTGCCACAGTTGCAGGGGAGGGGACAGGTGCTCAGGGGGACAGTAGGACAAACAGCAGTGCTGTACAGGACAACAGCAGTGCAATGCAGGACAACAGCAGTGCAATACAGGACAACAGCAGTGCAATACAGAACAACAGCAGTGCAATACAGGACAACAGCAGTGCTATACAGGACAACAGCAGTGCAATACAGAACAACAGCAGTGCTATATAGGACAAACAGCAGTGCTATACAGGACAACAGCAGTGCAATACAGGACAACAGCAGTGCTATACAGGACAACAGCAGTGCTATACAGGACAACAGAGGTGCAATACAGGATAACAGCAGTGCAATATTGGACAACAGCAATGCAATAAGTGACATGACACTGCAAGATATGTATGTTTTCAGTCTCATTGTAGAGCATCATAAGAAGCGATGGATTTACAATCACCTATTTATATTTCATTATTTACAGTGTTGTCTGGAATGTTGAAAGATGGCATTGAATTAGGTAATTGCATATGGTATATATATATATAATATATATATATATAATAAATTCCTTTTAAAATTTTACTCCTGTGCTGACATTTTGAAGCAGCCTGCATTACTGACGTTCACAGGACCTGCTAAGATACTTGAAACAGTTACAAGAAGTTACTGATCGCTCCGCAGACAGAAACATGCCATTATTTCCCTGCAGCCAGAGTGTGATGCTAGTAGTAATACCTACTTAGCAGTCTGTGGATGGAGGGATCACACGTCTGGCCAACTCTGCTGGAGAAAAGGGGCCTGTTCATTAACATGCGCTGCCATCCATTTCCTCTGAAGCAGGCCATTGTTGTCCGGAGCCCCTGACAACGGCCCTTTTGTGCCAATCGCAGCGACCAGAAGCTCCATGACAATTAAAGAAAGAGCACAAGGCTGAAAATTCTCTATGCGCACCGAGATAAAAGGGGCTAAATGGAATGGGAGCGAAACACAATGTATACATCGTAAAGACAGTAAAAGCGCCCTTCTGAAAAGAGGTCATCTGTCCGCACATATTGAGTGTTTTATGATGTTTATTTGAAGCACAAAATAAGCCATGCATATGATTACTAAAATACGTTTTTCTAAGTAACTGAGATGGAACGTCAATAAACAGCTTAATTAATTTCCCAGATGTCTCTCCTTCTCAGTTCTTCTTACACCTTTATAGCACAGCTGTTTGTTCATATTTTTATACCACCCATCCAACCAACCAACTATCCATCCATCTACCTTCCAAAATCCTATCCTGGTCAGGACTGTTCGCGCGGGGGGGGGGGTGGGGACTGGAGCCCATCCCAGGCAGTGCAGGGCACAGGACTGGGTTACACCCCAGATGGGATGCCATCGCAGGCCACAAACACACATGCACAGTCTCAGCCGTGCACAATGAGTCATTTAGAGACATTCAGTTATACCTCAGTGTCAAATTATGCTAAATTTGCTATTGCATTTTGGATTTTTGGGGAGAAAAAGCACACATGATGTTGTTTGTTTATCAAAGGCAAAGTGAGCTAACATTCATCTCTATAGCCTAGTTAAAGTTTTGGATGCCAGTTAGGGCACTATCTGAGTACTCGTTAAAGTTAAGAGCTAGGCTACGCCACAGGCCAGCCCCGCATACCCCCCTCCCCATTGGCCTGCGAGATGGACTGACACGGGTGCT
>JAODJU010000035.1:5137477-5152311 GCA_026776725.1 Gnathonemus echidnorhynchus
TCATTTGCCCGTCGTCTCGGCAACCTTCACCCAGAAGACCTGTCTTGTTCGCCGGCGGCGGCGTCTGCGTTTTCCGTGCCCCCCCCATCCCAATCCGCGTGCTGTCAGACGCCGTTGTGTGTGTGGGGGGGGGACAGTCAGCACCCTTTTTCACATCAAAGGGGCTGCGGGGTAACGTGAGGGGAATTGAAGCTTCACCCTCTCGCGGGGACCGATCGCGGGTGGAGATTCGGGACACTTTGGGCTCGCAGACGGCCACTCATATCTATTCAAGTGAGTGACAATAGAAAAGAAGTCCAGAAGCAGAGACTCAACATTTCACACGGCGTTCAGGTTCAGATTTACTGCCACCTTAGGTGCCTGCCGCCTACTGCAGAATGATCGCTATCGGCACATTAAGAGAGTGGCAGCATCAGACGACAGTGGCGACAGGGCCGGTAAATCAGGCAGGCAATAAATAACACTGCAAATTAAACAGTGCGCACCAATAACACAAAGGGTTTCACCAGGAGAATCAAACGGCAAGTTTGGGGTGGTGATCAATAGCTGCGCATATGAATGATATAAATGTAATGTATGATCATATGATGCCAATTCCTGTATATGCTTATTAAATGTATCTGTGTGTGTGTATTTTTTTATTTATAAAGTATGGAAAAACTGAAACGTAGAGGCATGAGGAACATACTTTGTTTGTGTATGATACAGCTCAGTCTGTTTATGTCTGACCAAACCCACCAATAAAGAAATTATCTAGTTATTATTAGCGAATGCTAAGTAGAATGTTTACCACTGCGATGGTGGAGTAATTTGTTCTAGAACAAATCTTTATAACAATAACAGCACACATCAAATGCATTCTAAGAATATACTATATACAGCCGGAGGACTGTCCATCCATAAATTTTCCATAACTGTCTGTCCAGGACAGGGTAATGGAGCCCCGATCCAATCCCAGGAAGGAGGGAAGGTAGAAGGTAGGCATGATAGCTCACCACAGAACGGTGTTACTTCCAGTCACTTCCTGTATGATTCATGTATGAAGTAACATGAATCATGTTCCATGTATGATTCATACCAGTTAATGTGAAATGGATGTATGAAAAAAACAACTATGTATACACATGATCCTAGAGTAGAAAAATGTGGTGATATGCAAGGTCAGCCAAAGCGAGCTGGGGAAACTTCTGGAACCGTGTCATACGCTGAGGATCTCCCTGGATATTTTAGTTGGCCTTCATCCTCACAGTTGAATTACTGGCAAAAAGAGTGGGGCTGCAAACTGGCATAGCGTGTAAGCGTGTCTGTGGCGTGTACTATCCAGGGTATTCCCCGGCCTCCTGCCCCGTGCTTCCGAGGATGGACAGGCTCTCTGTGGCCGAGCAATAGATAGGTGGTTGGAAGATGGATGGATGGATGGATGGATACCTGTAAGACCTGTTACCTTTTGGTCCCTTCTGTTTCTTTAAGATGCAGATTCACACTTCATGCAGAGTGTTTCTGTTGAGGCAGGTCAGGTTAGGTACCTTACTCAAGAGAACCACAGAACTATCCTCCAGGGTCAGGAACTGTTCTTTCAGATGAACATCCAGCCCCCAAAGCACCCTGTGACCTGCAGCGATGGGCAGGTTATAATGCATCCTGTACGGAATGATAAAGGGCCAAGATGAAATCCTACTTTTACATTTCATCACTTCATAGTGCACATTTCAGGTGTTCCCATTTCATGTGTGCCATCTACTAAAAGAAACACCAAAAACACTCAAACGTGTCAGTTTTTGAAGGTTTCGATGCCTTTTCAAATTCCTGACAGTGCATTTTGTGAATATATCAAATGCTTTTCATTGCATTGTGTAGGACTGGTTGCCAGTTTCGTTTTCATAATATATTTAAAAAGCCCTAAGGACTCTGAAATGTATTAGTGTTATGGCATAGATACCACGTTGCCTTTACTGACAGTTTCTTGTTAAAATAGTTTTGCCTTAGGACAAAACAAATTGTGTTTTGATAACAGCTTTTCCATTACTACAATATTTTTGCATTATATCTTTTGAAATAATGCAAAAAACATTTCAATCTCAGTGCATGAATGAGAAATCTGTCAACAGAGGTGAGGACATCCCTTATGCTAGGCCCTGAGAGAGCTAGAGACTGGAATTTTTAGATATTTATATTGTTTTTATGACAGACTTGCTTGACTCCTCCTGTTACAATCATCCCCATGACACAGCAGCCCATACCTGCCTCAGGAGCAAACACACATCATAGTCAAGAACCTATTTAGAATATTACTTGTCATTTGAGAGAAAATCAACAGTTTAAAGATAAAACCAATCACAACATTGTGCATGATGGTAAGATAAATGATCGAGTTAATATATTAAATCATGTACAATTGAAATCTATTTTAATGACCACCAGTAGAAACCCACAGATTTAAACAGCCAATTTCAACTACAACTGCAAGTTTCTTCTTACTAGGAAAAGCTGTAACACCAGAAAATGGTAACCATGGTGATGAAAGTCATAAACTCATATGAACTTCAGAGGACTTCTAGAGTGAAGTCTGATACGCACAGTATTAAAACATCCTTTATGTGTTTTACGTCAAAAACTATATGACAGCGGCTGTGTATTTACATGTTTTGTACTCTCTTTTGGTCTTTCGTACCCTCATTCCCGAGTGTGGTGTGACGTCTCTGGGCAGCCTGGTCTCCTTACCCCTCCACGGCAGGCGGTTCGAAACCTGCCCCCTGCTCTGTGTCTGTGTGGGTTTTACATGCTTTCTCTATGTTATGCCACTTTCCTCCCACGGTCCACAGGCATGCAGTTAAGTCAGTCGGTGTCTCTAAATTGCTTGTCGGGGGGTGAAAATGTAACCCGTACTTTGTAACTACAGCACAAGAATTTCATCATGTTTCTCAGAAAAACGTATGACAATAAAACTTGAATAAGCAGATTGATTTCTCCTATTATTTTGGGTTCACTTATTTGCACTATTTTCCTAGATGCTGTGAAAGAAATACTTTATTCTGTCAATTAGTGCTGAATATTGGCACCCCGTCCAGGGTTATTCCCTCCCTGGAGCTTCCAGGATAGGCTCCAAATCCCCACATCTCTACTCAGGACAAGCAAGTATGGAAAATGGATGGATGGATGGATGGAATTTGTCCTGAAAATATGAAATTAATTGTTTGGCTTTCTTCCCAGTATAAAGGGTCGTGGGATAAATTGAGCTTATTACACACAACGTTGGATGTGATAAATCGTGGGGTCTATTTCTAACCTGTACCGGCACAGGAGAGGAAAGATATCAGGAAACAAAATGACAAAATGGTGATGTTTGGATTGGCTTTTTAAATAGCTGGATCATATAGCCAAAGTATGCCAAGTGAGCAGTTGCTGTTGGACAAGAGTTTTAGGCTGGAAAAGCACAAAAAAGCTCCAGTGCGAAAAAGTGGCCCCTTTCATCCACAAATCTGTGTGAAATAATTTACCCAGTACACTTTAACCCCATGGCATTTAATCGAACCAGCACAGAAGTTAGTCTATGGGACGTTTCATTACTTGCTAGCCCGAATTACGATACTTCAGGCTAATTAACTTGCAGGCGTATCAAATGGGGGAACCTGTGGCAGTTATGCTATCGTGAGCTGACAGAGGCCTGCCTGCGTCACGGGGTTTGCGGAGATGAAGATAGCCTGAGGACATTTCACAGCAGGCCGGCTTTAACAGTCGAACAATAGGGCAACACAGAAAGAGGGAGGCTTGTGTCTAGTTACTGCCAAATCAATTTGCGTAGAGTTTTAATGGCCTGGCAACTTTCTTCGAATTGCCAGTGGAGGGAGGCAATCAAGGAGGGAAATGATTCAGTGGACAGCCAAGGGGTCAACATTTCAGCTCTCATATCGGAGAATATGGGGCGTGTGGGAAATTTGATTAAAATTTCCAATTGAACGAAGATGAATAAATGTGTATGTTGATAATCCAGTGGGGGGTGGTATTAAATATTTTTGTATCTCGAAATGTGACATACATGGACCCTCTGATAATTATTCTTCACATATATACTACATAGGATACCTTCACACACAACAAACAATAAAATCTCAGGCATCATTTTTATAATTAGAATAATTATGCATCAAAAATAACAATGACTTCAGTGAATCTCATCCCTACAGCATCATTATGGTTGAACCCACGCAGTGAAAATTAACGTAATTAGCATCGCTTCATTTTATTTTTATGTACGTGATTTATTATATTGTCTTGATTATCTTTGATTATTTTGCACAACACCCCAATCTAATTTCCTTGTGTGTAAAAAGTATTAGGCCATAACTAAATGATTGCCATTCTGATAATAATCGCCATGCCGACACGAGTAACAGACCCCTTTACCACTCCGGTCAGCGTGTTTCCATGACGCCCTTATCGCAAAAAGTGCGAAAAGCAGACATCAGTTCAAGCTCAGAAATTGTATGACCCAAAGATAAAAATCAGTGCCCATCAGTCCAAAAATACTAATTTAATGTTCTACCAGCTTTATTTAAATGTTTGGCTTGGATCAGAATATAATGTTCATAGTCTGGGATTAAGTTTATTGTCCATGATATTCTGCATAATTAGTAACAGACTTCTCAAGGTCACATCCAGTCCACGTTCTGCCTCACAGGTTATCCACCCAGTATATCCCTTTGTTTTTGTTAATATGTATTCTTTCCCAGAGCTGTGCATGCTTGAACCTCAGAATTATTTATGCAAGATACTTCTATGGAATATCATAGAATGTCTTAGTGTGTGTCATGCAAATGTGCTGCCTTATTTTGCACTGCCGTCAGATTTTTTGGGCTTTCGTTGGAAATGCACGATAATTGTCTCAAACTTCGAATTCGAATGATGATTCTGAGTGGTGGTCATGTACATATCTACAGAGTCTGGGCAAGCATGTGAAGTAAAGATCTACATTATATGTGCCGACGAATCTTAGAAAACAGATCCCTTGTGTTAAATATGACTCTCACGTGATGACAGTTATTCTGGAGCTGCTTGGCCGCCCCCTTCACCCTCCGCTGAGAGGTGACATTCAGAGCTTCCATAACTATACCTGTTTTTGTGTTCTGAGTCCTGGCATAAGAAATAAATAACTAAAGAACTAAAAAATATATAATTCAATAAATAATTAAGCATACTGACATACATAATATAATAAGTCGTGGGACATTTCTGTGTTTGCAGCTCTAGGTGCTGCCAAGAAGCTGGTAAAGAGACCAGATTCTCTGGCAGTTATTTTCTAGATTCTGTTTTATTTTTGCTATTCATTCTATACTCTCTGAATTTCTGTCATATCTGCACAGCTGTAGGTAAACATTCAAGAGCCAAACTTACTGTTAAAATTTTTATAGTGAGCTCTGTTACTTGGCATTTTTCCTTCCAACTTCTGAATTTAATAATGCATTTTTCAGCAGTAAATGTTTATTTTATTTTATCTTCCAGAATGGCTTCTAAGCATCCCCTGCCCTGGGAATATGGGTCAAGCTACTGCACAGCCTTACATCAATTTTCACATGTTTTTTTCTGCTGAAAAGTAGTGTGTGTTTCTTTTTGATGCCATTCAGTAAGTCAAGGTTCCTTAGAACTATTAGAACCCCCAGTCCCTGATTTTCTTTTGTCTGCTGAAGTAACGTCATTTTGTTTGTCTTTGATCACTGTTTCGGTTACCCGTTTTTTTCTTCGTTGTGTAGTTTGTCATTCCCCAGTAGAATTGCCAATAATAATGTCTGGGCTGACCTTATCAAATTCTCTGTGTAATTCACTTCTGGTCTTAAGCTAAGCAGGCTTTCTCATCCAGGTGTTGACAAAAAGCTCGTTAAAGCTGTAGAATGCTGACGTGGGATTTCTTTCAGGGACAATGACAGGTAACTCATATCAAGACTGAATCTCTATGACATAATAAGGACAGAGAGAGTATCTATTAATAACATTAGCATGGAAAACTATCCAAATGAACTACGGAGAGAAAATATTCTGTAAAGCTCTTTGAGCACACTTAAACCAGAATGAAACATTTTTTTCCTGGACATTGCAGTTTTATGCATTTATTACAATTTTAACCTAGAATTTCCATTGACATTAGCAACAATTTTCATTCTTCAATCTATTACAAAGGCTGGGTGGAATCTAGCATTGTTTGGTATGTAAATTGTGGAAAATATCACCAAAATCAAAGGCGTCAAAAAGACATCACCTTAGCAATCTAAGATTCCTTCACTGCACACATTCATATTATCAACAATAAATAATAACATTAATGTCACTCATAATATTTATACCTTTACCTTCAAATATGCATACAACAAACTGAGCAGATGGAATAATGTCATTTTATAGAAAGCTGGGAAATGTATGAACACAGATTTGACAAATTTTGTGTAGGAAAGGTGATAATTACATGCTGAACCCCTCTAAAAGTACGTAGAGGAGAAACAAAAGTAGAAAAACACATATCCTGAAATGTATCTAGTGTCTTCTTCCATAATGATAATAAATATGCAGATTGATGGCAAATAGTAGGAACATTATCATGCAAAAATATAATTTATTATATTATGTGCCTGTTTTATTCAGTTAACAAATGACGGAGCTGTTTAGTGTCACACAAGAGATTCAGATGCTTGTAGCGCAGAGGGGACATGGACAGCAATGCAGCCAGATGGCAGACAGAAAGGCTGGGAGGTGAACGTCTTAGACATACATTTGCATGTAAAGGATTTGCGAAGGATCCCTCATATCTTTATGCAAATACATCCTATGACATAAGATAATAATGCATATCTGAATATATCCTAATATTAGGAGAGATATATCCGATCATAATACATTAATGCAAAGACATGCATAGTCCTTGATTGAGTCATCAGTTGTTTAGTTTACACTGCTTGCACTAAGGATGGCAATATACCACCTTAGTCCTGCCAAATGTAAACAGTAGCCCTTATGTGTTCTAATGAAGGAAAGGGCAGTGAATGGGTTTAGAGATGTCTGTCACTCAGGGAAGATTTTCACCGTTAGTTATAAGGAGACATATATTTACATGACAGCAGATAAACTAGAATGTCACTGTTGCAAGACACTTAAAAAAAGTGATAGGTTTGCACAATGCATCATTTTGGTAATTAAAACCTGATTGTCATCCAAAAGCATTAAAAACAGTGTCTTAACCATGTCAGAACATTTGCCGGTTATGGCAATTTAGTTGTCATATTTATGACATAAACGTGAAATTGGGTACAAATCAACAAATGGAAAACCATTATGACAGGTAAACGCATTACGACTATAGCTTATAGTGAAGTGTTGCCAAACTTCTGATGGTGGAGGACACAGAACTTTTTGACAAGTTTACGACAATAGGCTACATTGGTATGCGGCAAGAATAGTTCACGAGTCAAACCCGATGTGTGCAGGTATTGTTGTAAGCTTATACTGTAACACTTACAGACAGTGCGGTAAAGAACACCGGGGCCGAGTTTCCAGAAACCTTCTCAACGCTACGTCGTTCGTAAGTTCTGTCTTTTAACATAGAATCTACGCATGACGTAGCGTTACGACGGCTTCGGGAATCTCACCCCAGACCAATTTGTGTAACGTTCATTCATATATATTATGAATCCTTTATACCAAGGAACTACCTTAAATTATTTTCACTTATGATCCTTGAATCAATTGTTAAGCATATGAAAAAAAAAAATCGGTACAATATTCATGCGGCATTACCAAAAAGTCATGATTATTTTCTTGTTTATGACTCAACGATCTGAAAGTACACTGGTGCTGAAAAGCCCAGGATGGCTGCTGAACCCAGGCAATCAAAACTGCTGCGCTGACAGGAAGATTACCGAAGCAAAAAAAAAAAAAAAAAAAACGCCATTGCTGCCTGGGATTTTTGTTTTATTCTAATACCTTTTCTTTTCACTCACCAGCAAGAGAGGAAAACAAACACCGAGGATGTCTGTAATGTTTGGATCTCGCTAGACATTTGCTTTGCAAATTTATTTTTCTGCAGGAATTCACCCAGGCGTATTAGAATTAAATTGACAAATATTCTCTAGATAAGCCTGTAGCCAAACCCTGCAGTCAGATCTGAATATGTACTTATACACCCAGAGGAAGATGAATTCTGTCCATAAATATGCACCAGCAAGCATTAAGGTAAGAGCACGGAGCTATCCCACAGCACATTTGGTGTTGCTTAGTATATGCAAAGGCTGTAAGCTGACCTCATCCTAAGCATTAAAAAGAAAAAAAAGTCTTTTAAAACTTAATCTAAATGAAAAATGAGTCATGGGGTAGGATAATGGAGGTTAGGGTACAAAGCGGTCGAACCTCACACCATGGCTTCCTGTTAATGTTGATGTGAGTCGATTTGTCCCAGCAGCAAAAAGCCAAATGTCTTATAGAGAAATTTAGGTTTCATTAAAAATGTTGTTTCCAGTATACCTACATTTAACTCATCTCAAGTAAAAATAGTGAGAAATATGACAGGGGGTTGTAACAACACATTATGTAATAACATCACATTATGTAATAAATCATTTTCATCACATAATGTGGTGTAATATGTGTGTGTATATAGATATTCCGATATGGAAAATGGGAGTGTTCTCTGGAGAAATAGTAAAACAGGAGTACAGCAAGAGGAGGTTTGGGGGGGGGCAAGGCAGCATGTAGCTCAGTGGGCTAACCCTGTCATCAGAAGGTCACCAGTTCAAGTCCAGCCTCAGCATGTCTGCAGGTCCTTCAGCAAGGACTGGGTGCTGCTATGGGTGGCTGCCTTTGGGGGAGCCCCAAAAAGGATTTCCCCACAGAGATCAATACAGTATCACTTATTATTATTATTATTATTTGACAGGTAGGATTTTAGTGCTCTATGTGCACATGTCAATGCAGCTTAACACACTTGAATTTGTGAATGTCAAGTAACTATTTTAGAGTAGGGCTAAGCTTCAGGCCTTACAGGAATGACATCACACAGATCCTGATTGTTTTAGTCTCATTTTCAAGGCTATAACTTTGTGGTGCAGTGGCTGTCCCAAGTGCAGATCTTCTTCTGTGAGCTTCAACTTTAAATCGCTGTCCCTGATGCAGCTTGTTCACATGTGGAGTATTGTGTCATAATTTTCAACGATGTTCTCTCCCATATAAAATAAGTATTTTTATAATTTGATCTCTTTTAAATTCTAATTTCCTTCACGATTTATGTGGAAGGAAATGCACAAAATCCCAAATGTTTTTTTTCCGGCTGATATCCCGATGACTGGAAAAAAAAACTCATTATGACTCACCTATGTGGCTGGCAGTGAGAATCGCTGTGATTTAGTGACTGCAACACTTAATGTGCTGTCTTCTGTTATCTGTCCCCAAGCACGTCACTGTGTGTGTCTTAATTACTACAGACAATAGATGTAAATGGGTTTCATTGTCATTCAGACTTTAAATTGAGCACTGCCTCAAAGTACAATAGTGGCATCGACTGGGCATGAGGTTTGATTATTATTATTTATTAAAAATATTGAAAATGAGCAGAGGTGTAAACCTAGCGCTGTACCCCTTTGTAGATTAATAATCATTTGTCATTTCTGTAAAGGGGTGGGGGTAATGCACTCTGAAGGTAATGCTCTCCCAGCAAGGCCAGGTGCCCATGCAGGACTGCCTACTGCATTTACCTACATGAGGTCCTTCCGCACCAATCAGTCACACATCATGATCCGATTTAAGGGTCACAATGGCTCTGCACAGCTATTCCATCCCTAACCCCCCCCCCCCCCAATTTGCCTATTGCAACTGGGATAATGTTAGTTATTTGACAGCGAACCATTTTTAATAATTAAAACAAAAAAAGCAGAGTTATTTAAAAGAAAGAAGAATGAGGATCAGAAATATGCTCAGCTATATACGAATTTGGTAAAGATCCAGACCCTAAAACCTCCAAGGGTATTGGTACACTACTGAAGAGCAGGATAACCACCAGATTAATTCCCATTAAACTTTTGATCGGTGACCTTCATTACAGCCTATACAGCACAATGTCTTTATTAAGTTGCAGTAATTTTCACAGATCCTAGTAAATTGCTTGGCCAATTTCCCGTGAATGTTGGGGTGGGAGGACAGAAACTTCACATTTAATATGTTTTCATTACTAGGAGGTTTATGATATGCTAATCATTTAAACCTGCCAGCAAGCAGTATTCACCGGAGAGATGTTTATCACTGAATAAATGAGCACATTATACAACAACATACAAAGACATGTTGATTTAGAAACTATTTACCTGCTAACGGGTAGTATGATATATTTGCTGACTACCAAACACAAATTCTCAAGTAAAATTACTTGTTTTCCAAGGAGGGTTGTATTTACATCTCTAATAGCTTCTTAATTGAGGTCAATCACAGTCAAACACTTGCAAACACTCTGAATAGCAGCCAAGCAAAATTATTCCAGCTTCTTCAAAAACTAATACAGAAAGTGATGTTTTGTCTATGCAGTATGGAATGAGACCCTGGCATCAGGGACGGATTAACTTATCTGGCGGCCCTAGGCTGGCATCAGCACGGGTGATCAGGTGTTGCCGATTTAACTAACAGTTCCATTTTTCCTTCTGCGGGGTGGGGCCTTGATTGTGCAGGGGCCTTGGGCTGTAGCCTAGGACAGCCTATGCATTAATCCCCCCCTGCCAGGCATCCCTGGATATGAGGAGTAATTTCCCACCCTAAATCCAGGGTGGCATTGGCCTGGTAGCAGAACTCCACAGGCAAATAGGAGATTTGAGTAATGTATGTCAATACACATCTATTGTGACTGGGAGATAATACACTACAACAGACCGTAAGAAAAGGGAAGCAGGACATCCAGTCATTACTGAACAGATGTATTGGGCATGGTTTTAAATATCAAGGCAGTTTACCCTGTCAATAGCAGCAGTGTTTGCCACCACTAAAATGGCACATGTGGGTGAGGGCCCCTGGTGGCCACAAACAGTCACTACACTAAATATTAAATAAACGATCCTTATTTTGTAGATGCTGAAGCAGCATCTAATGTTAACCAGCTGGCTAGCTATGATCTTATAAATGCACTGGCTATTGATTATTGAAATGTCTGGAAATGGCCGCCCACCCGCCTGTCAGTGCATTTGGTCTCCTGAGGAGTCCGGTAAGTAGCGTGCAAGAAAGAATCCCTGCAGTGATGCTGTTAAATACAGGGGAGCTGACTACCAGACAAGTATCAGGGTTATCGATTAGCTGTAGCAGTTTGGCGACACACACTGGGAGTTTCTGCGGTGGACAGGTCAAAGACTGAATCTAGTTCCTGGGCAGAAAAAGAGACAATCGAACGAGTAGCACTGGGGAAAGTGTACAGTGGTCTAGCTTCAGATCACAGTCATTAGCAATGCTTATGTACTTGGCGGCTTGGCAATGGAACGGTGAAGAGCTGTACATGTTGATGGCAAGACAGTGATTACTTAACAATATAGCTAACAGGTAACGATGTGGGAAATGGCTGAGAGAGAAGAAGCCGTAAAGGAAGATTAATTTAGTTCAGTGTTTCCCAGTCTGGTCCTCGGGGACCCCCAGGCAATCCGTGGTTTTGCTCAGAGAAAATTTGGACTGTCTGGGAGGGAGCAAAAACGCGGACTATCTGGGGTCTCCCAGGTTCAGGTTAGGGAAACGCTGATCTAACAACTTTATTGTTATGGATTCATAGTCACGTCCAGTGGAGCGAACAGCCATGAACAGATCTGAGAAGGTGAAGAGCAGGTTAGGGTGCTTTTTGGAAATACCATCCTTATGCATTATCAAACTCAGAGATTAATGCTACTAACAACATGCAATACATCACAGAGCTTCCAATTCCTTGGCTAAATGTCCCTGAATAATAGGAAAAAATGATCATTTCATATACAAAGTACCATCCCATTTTCTGTGGCTTGACCTTTTAAAAGCTCGTAATGATGAATTGGGCAAACAAGGTTCCTTCTTCTTTACTATGTCTGTGGTGTTAATATGGTTTTCTTCACAGCTATTTGTCAACAAAAGATGCAGAACTTTATGGTGTCGGGATGTCAGGACAGGAGGTGACATTATTTTAAACAGGGATATATAACTGCAATTTCTCTTCTGCTAGCTAGTCTTTCTGAATTTTCACTCCAGTGTGAGAGACTATTAATGCATAGCTCACTGTGTCCACCCCAAAAACCACATGAAAGATATTGTCAAAACAATGCTTAGAAGTTTTCCCAAAATATTTCTGTAAACATTAAAGGTCTTTAAACGATAGTATCAAATAGAACGTTCATTCATTCATTCATTCATTCATTCATTCATTCATTCATTTGTTTATTTTGTTTTTGAGTGTGACACTGTGACCTACAGAAACTGTATGGGGGAATCTGAAAACAAGCACTGTCTTTATAATTCCCTGCTGTGTCCTATTATCCGTTACCCTTGTGGTATAGTCACTGTATGTTCATTATTATACAGGAATTACAGCTGACAGTCACACATTTCATCCAGTGCTTTAGGACTGGTGTAAAAGCAGAGAAACAGCCGGCCAGTAGATTTTCCTCTCCCACACAGCAGCTTTCATGCTTAAACTACTTCCTCCACAGTTCATTTATTTTGTTTGATAAGAAGAGAGACACATAGTTAAGGCACGCAGGGTTAAGAGGAGCAAGATGACAGGGCTACACCATCCTGATTTTAGTGCACGAGTAATAATGTTATTTTTCCAAGCTGCCATATTGCAAAACCTTGATGTCCGTCCATCCATCTGTCCTTCCATCCATCCATCTTCCCCTTATCAGTTGAAGGTAGCTGGGTGTTCTTTATACATGTATTAATAATCATGCCTTACATTTAAATGATAGAGGATTTTTTTATATATGTGAACAGCAATTTATCCTTATTCATCACTAACTTTGTTAGCCTTAGTAATTGGTGAATTTTGTCCTTTGTAATTTGCCTGTTCATACAATGTATCCATTCACCCACCTTCCATAAGCACTCATCCAGTTCAGAGGCACTGCGAGTGTACAGCAGGGGTCTGCAACTCTGGTCTTGGAGAGCTACTATCCAGTAGGTTTTCTATTCTACCGGGCTTCTGATGAGCCACACCTGTTCCTGGTATTTACCCAGTCTCCAGGACTGGAGTTGGAGACCCCTGAGACAAGGACAAAGACCCCAACAGGACAAAGGTGCTAAGATTGAGAAGAGTCTAATCTGAGGCAGATTCACTGACAGACTATCGTGGGGCTAGTAGCATTTTATTGTTTATTCAATATGACAGATTTTTTTGGTATCTGCTACATTGTAATTGATAATATGCACTATTTAAAAAGTTATCTAGTTATTTTTATAGTTATTTTTTATTGTGTTGAGTATAAAGAAAAAACTATGCTCATGGGAGTTTTACTTACAGAAAAATGTTCTGAGGGCAGTACGAAAAATGATTTGGTCAGAGTGATTACCAATGAGATTGTAGAGGAGGTGGGTCCAAGCAACTAGAAGAGGCGGGAGCAACCAATCAGATCTCTTATTATTCTGATTGGTCATCTCTCTCAATCAGTTTTTTTTTTTTTGTTCTGTTTTGTTCTTTTGTTCATTTTTGTGTAAGTAAAACTCCCACAAGCAAAAACTACACCCTTAAAGAAAGATATTTCTTTCTATATAGGTTATGCTACTGCTGTACAATGTCTGTTTAACTTAACTTCCTCTGAGATGATGCTAATTCTTGCTAATTCTTAATAGAAAGGGTTAAGATAAACAAGTAGTAGTCCGATGTCTATCTTGTTCATCGCTATTAGTGTTATGTTGTTAACACAGTAATTTTAATGCTATTGGGATTACTAGGTTACTGATAATGGACCAATGTCCTGGCTGCACATCACTGAAATCATGATTTAATAATGGATGTGTGGTGCTACTGCTTCTGGGTATAGTATTGTTTTGGGATTGGCGTCACTTGTGTCAATACTACAGTACGAAATTTCAGAATAAAAGTCCTGGATGGATCTAACGTCCCATGATGGACTTCCGGTCCGTCAGTGAATCAGCCTCACAGTAGATCTGTAGCCAGACTCTACTGCTCAGGTTTTCCAGAGTCCAAAGACATCTGGTTGTCAGTGAGCATTGACTGCCTACAGAATGTGTCCAGGTTGAACGTCTTTCCCATTCACGTAGTATCCAAACAATTAATATGAACATAAACATATAATATATATCTGCATATTTTTTAACATATAAACACAACAACAAACTCTGCCTCATGATTCCTCAGACTGGACTAGATAAGCATTTATGAAATATGGATTAATTATATATGAATCATATTTAATTAAAATCAAATATTCAGCTTCTGGAAAATGAGCATTCCCGCGCCTTGAGCAATGCGTGTCGAGTTAATTCATCACTAAAATGACAACAATTTGAATAAATAAAAGTCCATGCAAATTCCGTTCTTCGTTTAGGTGTTTTGACAGTGGTGAGGCTGCACTTTCGAAGATGAAGCATCGTCAAGGAGTCCACCGCCGTAATCACGGAGAAATGAGCCAGGCACAAGACCGCCATTATCTCTGCCTGTCTCTACTGTGCCCCCTCAGTAGCTGGGCTGTAAATCTCCCCTCCTCCTCTTAATAAGACAGCGTTAGGTGCTAAAACATTTCCACAGCAGTGCAAAGCCACTAATAATTGGATATATAACAAGATTGAAGATCCAGCTTGTTAGCAGACCTGACATTAATAGTCCCCCCCCCCCCCCCCCCCCCCCCCCC